>JBBMEG010040673.1:0-19381 GCA_037832605.1 Cyclanthera cordifolia | reverse complement strand
GATCAAACTAATTCTGGAGTGAGTTGTCTTAGAATCTAAGAGTGACCATCATAGGTTCTAAGTGAGATCTAAGAGTGAATTCACCATTCTAACTTAACTCTTGGTTGGGATTAAGTGTTGAGTTTTTCCATATTTATGAGTTTTTTACAAGTATCCTAGAAGAACCTCTAGCTTTGTAAAACCAAGCAACCTTGGAGCTTATCACTAACTTTGGCACTGGTGACATCGGCTAAGCGATTACGTCCATACTTCCAAGCCCACAAGATAGTGGTGCTGACCAACTTCCCTTTACGCCAAGTCCTGCAGAAATCGAACGCCGCTGAGAGGTTGATGAAATTGGCGGTGGAGCTTAGCAAGTATGACATACACTACCAGGCCAGACCCTTTGTTAAAGGGCAGGCGATAGCCGATTTCATCGCGGAACTCACTTCACAACCGGAGAAGTTAGAGGAACTCCGGGTCATTGAAAATTCAAGGATGTGGACGCTTCATGTTGGTGGGTCCTCAAACAACAAATGTTGTGGAGCTGGATTGTTGTTGCAGTCACCTAAGGGGGACCGGCTCGAGTATGCCCTTAGGTTCAACATTCAAACGTCCAACCACGAAGCTGAATATGAAGCCCTAATCGTCGGATTGCAGATAACTATGGTGATAGTGGCCAAAAGGCTTACCATCATGAGCGACTCTCAGTTGGTCGTCAGCCAAGCTTCGGGGGTGTACTAGGCAAAGAAAAAGCGAATGATGACCTACTTAGAAAAGGTCAAGCATTTTCTTACATTGTTCGTAGAGGTACAAATCCAATAAGTACCTAGGTCCCAAAACTCCAATATTGATGCCTTTGCAAAATTAGCTGCCGCTTACGAAATGGAGGTAGCTAGGACGTGCCAGTAGATATCCTAGACAAGTCTAGCATCACCACCAAGCTGTTGCACGAAATTAGTGAGACAACCCAGATCTCGCCACCAATATGGATGACCCTCTTCCTTGAATACTTAGGGGAGAAGAAGTTGCTAGACGACAAGAAGGACGCCAGACGATTTAAGTTCAAAGCTTCCAAATACGTGGTGCAAGGGGATAAGCTATACCGAAGGGGGTATTCTCTACCCCTCCTTAGATGCCTTGACCATAGCGAGGCCACTTATGCAATATAGAAAGTGCACAAGGGTGTATGTGGCAATCATGAAGGGGTAAGGTCCTAGCGAAGAAATTAGTTAGGCAAGGTTACTTTTGGCGACCATGGCCGAAGACTCCAAGAAGTATACTCGGACATGCAACAAGTGCCAGAGGTTCGATACCATCCAAAGACAGCCGTCCAAGGTCCTAACTAACATGATAGGACCATGGCAGTTAACGTAATGAGCGATACACCTTATAGGACCATTACCAGTTGGGCGAGGCCAAGTCAAGTTCGTAGTGGTAGTAGTGGATTACTTCACCAAGTGGGCCGAAGTTGAGGCCCTGACGACTATCACCGAAAAGAAGGTGACCGAGTTCATCTGGAGGTGCACAGTTTACCGGTTTGGGATACCCTGAATCCTGGTCACTGATAACCGATAGCAGTTTCACAATCAAGATTTCAGGCAACTCCGCTCTGAGCTGGGGATTCAGCACAACTTTTCATCACCAGCTCACCCATAAGCCAATAGGCAGGTGGATGCAGTAAACAAGATCATCAAGAAGAACCTAAAGACCAAGCTCAAAAGCTTGAATGGGTCTTGGGCGGAAGAAATCCCACAAGTGTTGTGGGCGTACCGTACCACACCCATGCGTCAATAGTCGAAACCCCCTACTCGCTAGCATTTCCGGAGGAAGCAGTAATTCCAGTCAAGATAGGACTTCCATCCCTGCGTGTAGAGTCTTTTCACCCAACTCAAAATGACCAACAGTTGTGGATGAGTCTAGATCTCCTGGAAGAAAGAAAGGACGCAACCCACATAAGGGTGGTACGATACAAAGGCCGAATTCTGAAATACTACAACTCTCGAGTCAAGGCAAAGCGGTTCGAAGTTGGTGACTTAGTGTTGAGGAAGGTGATGCTAAACACCAAAGAACTCAACAGTGGAGTACTTGGGTCAAATTGGGAATGACCATACCAGGTCGCCAAAGTGGCACGCCCAGGCACCTAATACCTGGAGGACATAGATGAGAATAAGATCCTACATCCTAGGAATGTTGAACACTTGAAAACAGAATGTAATTCAAGTTGTCAATGAATAAAGTATAATGCTATTTTCTCCTTCTTTCAAAAAGCTATTTTAATTTAAGTATATTGATGTTGTCATAAACTTAAATTGGAGGTAGGAAAGATAGAGAAATAATCAAGTGCTATTATTCATTCAAAGTTAAAAAAAATTTCAGCTTACAATCTAAAGGAATGGTAAAGTTGGCAAAATAAATGTTCCATAAATAAAAAGCAACAAAGATATGGTCATCAAGGCCCCCCGAAGCTGCACCTGCTGGAAGTCGGTCTTCGAAAATGTGAAGCTGTCCTAGTTGGAAAGGCCTTACTCATTTCAGGCACGCCTTAAAAAATGCGAGAGTCGCAAGCATCTTGGGCTGGATCACTTGGAAGTCCGGAGTCGAAGGCACGCAAGCAAAGGTTCGACGACTTTCTCCATAGTGCTGGAACAAAGAGACCGAAAAAGGGGAAGGAGGTTGTCATAGCTACTCTTTCCTGAATTCGGTTGAGTGCCCAACCGATGGCAGCCTCACCAACATTGTTATCCAAGATTATGAAGGCAGGAGAGCCCTTCACAAGGTTAGCCAAGTAAGAAGCATTCTTCAGCTCCCTTTAGTAGAAGCAAACTCTCGGCGAAGGCGAGCGATCGTGGACTGGTCCTTTTGGCGTGTGCTGGTATCAAGACTTTCGACCGCTTTGGCAGATGTCCAAAGGTTGACTAAGGCAGCCTTAGAAAATTTGTTGCGCTTCGAGCCTGTGCTAGCTTCCACTTAAGCAAAGAGCAGTGTGACGAAAAGATGAGGCAAAGTGCATGAAGGTCTGCAAGTACCAAAGTAACAAGTTAGCCTACATACTTAGATCAAGTATGGCTATAAAAAGTGGAGTTATTATACCTCGTGCATCAAGCAGGTCCTTTCCTTCAAAACCTGGGAGGCGTCTTCTATTGGAAAGGGAGTCGAAGAAGATTCTATTTCGCTCCATAGATTGGAGGCTAAGGTCTTCTCCTCCTGCGGGTCCAAAGTAAGGCGATACGACTCTAACATAAGATAAGAGTCGAATCCTGGAGAAAGGCCGCATAAAGGCGTTTGAGGCATGCAAGAGCTAGTCCGAGCCGGAGAAGGGGCGTTGTCAAATCCAAGACCGGGTCCGTTAAACTCCGGGTCAGACTCGATGTTTAAGTCCTTTAGAAGGTCAAGAAAAGGAAGCTTTCTGTCTTCATCGGGTGGAAGGGGATAGCCCTCCGAAGTAAGGTCCACCGTGTCGCCGGTTTGAGGCCTAGTGAGGGGGCGAGAAGTCTGGCGGGTCACTGCAATAAAGGCGTGCCTCAGCGAAGTTTCGTAGTCCATGGCAGTTGAACATGGGTAAAAAACATCAGCCGACATTTCTAATATTTAAAGCATGCAGATTTAAAATAGCGAGCTACATACCTAGAGCGGATCCCTCATGTGGGACGGGTGAGTCCGAATTCAAGTCAGTCGACATTGTTGAATTTGGAAGAAGGTTGTAAAGGACTAGTGAGTCAGTAGTTAAGTACTACGCGCTGCGAATGACCTCCTTAGGGTAGGTCACAATAACCCCATAGAACTTTAGTACCCGAGAACGGGGACTCAACTTCCTTTCACTGTAAACAATACAAAAAACGTGAGTGCAGTGCCAAAAGGTAGATGTGCAAAGGTGAAGAGAAATGTACCGTATGTTCCAAAGGTGGTGGGAACCGCTAGTGAAGCTTCTGCACCTGCAGCTACCCAAGGGCCTCCAACAAAAATCCACCGCTCTTTCCACCCCTTCTTAAAATTGGGGCATGCCACCAAGGGAGAAATTTTGCTTATGAGAGTAAGGTAACAGCCTACCATAACGTCGGGATGCTGGCAGAAGCGGTAAAGTGAAAGAATGTCTCTGGCACTGAAGGGACCCTTGAAGCCAATGTAGACCCAGATGACGTGCACGGCGAAACAGACGTTCCAAGTATTGGGAGCGAGTTGTGCTAGAGCCAACCCGCCCATAACTAAGAACTCTTGAAGAGAAGGTATAAGGGGCAACCGGACCCCTCTGTCGAACATGATGGTGTAAAGTGCCATCTCGTCCGGAGGAGGTTGGGTGTATGTCTTCGAGGCCAGCGGGAGCCGAAGGGTTATCTCATAAGGAATAAGGTACTGGGTCCTAAGGTGATCTAAGTCATTTTGAGTCAGAACGGACGCGACAAACTGAGATCACGATCTTACTGCCAGAGCTTTTCGCCGAGTCTTTTTAAGAGAAGAGGAAGCACGAAAGTGGTGGGACTCGGTCTCGTAATCAAATGAAGGATCCATAAGAGTAGAAGTAAAGAGTTATATGTGAATGGCGAGGCAAGAAAAAGGAAAGTCTCTGAAAAAGAGAGCCTAAGTAACCTAAAAATTTCGAAAAATTGTTAAACGAGCGATACTTTGGTAAAAAGTGCCTAAGTGGCCTAAAAATTTCGAAAAATGGTTAAACAGTCGAGACTTTGGTAAAAAAGTGCCTAAGTAGCCTAAAAGTTTCGAAAACGGTTAAATTGGCGAGACTTCGGTAAAAAGTGCCTAAGTAGCCTAAAAGTTTCGAAAAACGGTTAAACGGGCGAGACTTTGGTAAAAAGTACCTAAGTAGCCTAAAAACTTCAAAAAATGGTTAGACGGGCGAGACTTTGGTAAAAAGTGCCAAAGTAGCCTAAAACTTTCGAAAAACGGTTTGGCGGGCAAGACTTTTATAAAAAGTGCCTAAGTAGCCTAAAGTTCGAAGGAGTACTCTAACGAGAAAGTCTTTGTAATAGGACCCTAAATAATCCAAAAATCCAGACATACATGCATGGGAGGTGAAAAATCGAAAAAGTGCCTAAGTAAAAGGTAAACCTTTCAAAAATACACCTACTCACGAGCATAAAGTCGAAAAAAGTAGGGTGCTTACTGAAAAGGCAAGCTGCGAAGGATGCTTTCCAAAAGTCTAAAACGCAAAGCAAGTCTCCTCCCACACTTTGGAAAAATAAAAATTCTAGCCGAGTGAGAGGCAATTTTCGGCCAAAGGGGTTAAAAAAGGAGGGTGAAGTTTTGGAAGGGCATTTTTTATGGAAAAGATAAGTTATGGAAAAGATCTAAGGATTAATATTTTCCTTAAAAGAGAAGGTGACGTTTTCTTTGAATATAAATATTATCTTAGAAAATATAAATATTTTCGTAAGGGTTGACGTAGTCCAAAGCCGACCTCTGAGGAGATCGGTCGAGTAGGCCAGTCCGAGTGGATTGGTCTTGGAGGTTAGGACTCTCCTATGGACGAGTCGACCAAGTCCAAGTAACGCTTGGAGACGTTGAACCCCCATAGCGTCTTAGCATTACAACGAGAGGGCTGCACCTCTAAGGGGTCGGTCGTGGAGGTGAGGACCTGCAAAGGTTTACCGAGTCTAAGTAACTCCTGAGTCAAAGCCGTTATACTTCCAAAGGTAATGACTAGGAGTTACGCCGATATTCATTTCTGACTTAATGACGGATGTTTCTAACGATCGGCCATTAAGCCACCCATAGTAGCTATAGCAGTTATGAAACTGACTGCTATAAGAAGTCAGATCATTTTCTATTTCAATGGATGTGAATCCTAAGCACAACTACTTTAAGTTTTCTTAAGCCGTTCTAAGTTCTATAAGTCCTCTAAATTACTCTCCTAAACTCTTACTGACTTTGGCATAGAAGGCCCTGTGGCTCAGACCACACCAGTGTGTCCTAAAATTGTTCTTTTTTGCATGCTTCTTGTCCTTGGTAATACAAATCGTACTGTAGAGATCCATTGACCATATTTCAGCATCAACACTAGTCATCCTCTCAAAAAAAAAAAAAAAAAAAGAACCCGATAGCAATGTACTTTTACAAAAAAAATTAGAAAGCAATAAAAGAACTAAAGTGAATAATATTCAACAATTCCTTATTCACAATATGCAATAAAGAAATCAATTGAATCACAAAGAATATTAATCAAAATTTAATTCTTCAATTTCAAGAGCACTATATTTAAAGAATTTATCACAAGAAACATATTCTAAAAAATCTTGGAAAAATTGCACAAACTTCTTTCAAGTATGATGTTGGTAACAATTAAGTCTTTAAGCTTTCAATTTGACCAATCTCCTCCCCTAATGTTTGAAAAGTGTTGCAATTAACCCCTTCATTTAAGAACAAGTATCCCAATAATCAGTACCTGCATGTGTTGTTGTCTCTAGAGAGCAATGGCCATCGACACTATCTTTGGGTTAATATCGAGAAGCGTATACCATGTGTACCTCGCAAGCCGCTCAAGAAGTTTGTAGTTGAGCTTTTTCAAGGATACAAGCTATGAATACAACTCTATATTATATTGGAAAAAGGTGAAAAGGTGAAGATAAGTTTAAGGCTTGTTTTAGGGTTTTTTTTTCACCTCGATTGTGTCTGAGTGAACAAACTTCACATGTAGTCATTTATGAGATAATTAGTGTACATTTTGTGTAGTTAGGCTCACTTGAATTGAATTGTGTATATATAAGATTCAATTTACTTATACATTAGTGTAGTTTCTAGAGGAACGGCGTCTCAATGCGATAGTATGTTCACCTTATTGAACTAAAAAATTTAGAAGAGGTTGAAAGGATTTAAAAGGAATTTTGCATGCATATTTAGGGGATGCTATAAAGATTTTAAGAGTATAATTTAGAATGAGGGTTTATTTTGAGTATTTAGAATAAGTATTTATTTTGCGTATTTAGAAGTAATATTGAATAGTAATGGTTGTAGTAAAAAACTTGTTTGAATGTAGTTTTTTAGTGTACTTAGAATTAATATTTAGAATGATGATTTATTTTGAGTATTTAGAAGTAATGATTAGTAATGATTGCAGTTAAAAACTTGTTCGGATATATTTTTCAAGAGTATTTAGAATTAATGATTGTAGTTAAAAGTTTGTTTGTTTCTAGTTTTTCAAACCAATATAAGTACGAGTTTGAAAAATACAAACAACCAATTAAAGGTTGAAAATGAGGTTTTTTTTTTCTAAAGATATCGGGTACAAAATATGACCGACATTAAATAATCGACATATATATTGTCCATCATTGGAAATGTATCATGACGGGGCTAAAAAAATAACATTTAAAAAAAATATATTAAATAAGTATTTTTCATGTCGGGCGCAAAAGATGTTGGACAATGTCAATCATCTATTCTATAAAAGATATCTGACAATGCCAGACATGAAAGACTTTTCATGTAGGACACATACCATGTTGGACACTACTCAACATGAAAATCCGCTCGACATCTAATGTATTAAATGCCATCATCATGTACCCGATATCTTTTCTTATAGAAGTCGGGCAACGACCGACATCGTTTCTCGGTTTTGTAGTAGTGAAGTTTAAAGTATTGTTTCAATTTGGTTAATATGTTTCAAAAGTGAACACTTTTACTTCTGACATTTCAATAATGCTCACTTTTAATCCTGATGTGTTTTTTTAGTTTATTTGTATTTTTTTTTCTTTTTTAAAAAAAATAGACTCTCGTCGAAGTACAATAATCAAGGAAAAATTGCACAAACCACATCTAAAGTATATTAAGTCCTTAAACTTTCAATTTGAGCATTCACCTCCCCTAAAGTTTCAAAATTGTTGCAATTAACACTCTTAAGTTAATTTTAAGATATTTTCACATGTGTGAAGAGCTAAAAATGTCCAAAAAATATTTAGTCTTTCTTTTGTCTCTCTAAATAAAGGCCTATAACTTGAGAAATTTATAACTTCTTACATTTTTTCAGTATCATAATAATTTTCTAAGGAAGATATTTTTAAAAAATGATTAATTATTATAAAAAAATTTCGAGGCATTTTTTGCTTCTTGTCATAAAATATCATCAATTATTAATAAAGCATTAAAGTAGAAAATTTCAAACACTACAAGTAACCCAACAATTTTTTTTTTTTTTAACAATTTCATTAAAAAGAATTATCGATAAAGATATATATTTTTTAATTTTTTTTATTCAATATTTAAATTTTAATTTTTTCTTGAGAAAATTTCTACAATATTGAAAATACCACATAATTAACAAATATACACATTTGAAAAACTCATTAGTTTATAATTTTTTCATTATAAATTTATAAGAGGTAAAAAGTTATGAATTTCTCTAGTTATAGGCTTTTAGAAAGACATAAGAAAAACTAAATATTTTTTGGACAATTTTACCCACTTCACACATGTGAAAATCTCTTAAAATTAACTCAAAGTGGTTAATTGCAACACTTTTCAAATTATAGGGAAGGTGATTGCTCAAATTCAAAGTTTAGGACTTAATTGTTACAAACACCATACTTTAGAGGTGGTTTATGCAATTTTCTCAATAATCAATTTATTAATAAATTAGAATTTAAAATTAGTCTAATCAACATTACATTATATATCTAAGAAGTTTGTTATCTCAATGACTAAATTAAACATCATTGAAATATCGTGGATAAAATTATTCAATTCTCAAATAGGCCAAATATAATTAGACTCCAAACTTAAAGATTTAGAAAATATATTTTTCCCTAAATACATAATATTTAGAAATTGAAATTGAAATAATAATAAATAAAATTGCACTGGAAAAAGTCAAGGGTTGATGGTCATTTAATTTTGTTTTTTTGAATCGTCATTTAATCTATCAACTTATCATGAGAGCCATAGTTTAAAATAAAATCAAATGGTGAAAGAAAATATTTTTTTAGTTGCTTTTTGGACTATTATATATGTGTATATATATTTATTCAATTAGTATTATTAAAATTAATAAAAAAGAAATTCTATTTCTTTTTTTTAGTACAAAATTTGATATAAATCAATGGAAAAATATATTTTTAGTTCTTAGGCTTAGGGTCTAATTTCTATTTACTCTCTATTTTTCAAAATTGAAAAATTTATCCTTGAATTTCCAACAATGCTCAATTTTATTATAACAAATACGTTAGTTACATAGTGTAATGTTGAGAAAAATGATGACTAAACTAATTTTAAATATTATATCGATGAAATAATCATTTTAATTTTGATGTGAATTTATTAGAATGAATATTAGTTAGTTTGTTGGTAAGTTTTTTAGTTAGTTATTTGTTTTTAGTCGGTTAAGGTTTACTTTGTTAAGTCTTATTTTTGTGTATAAAAATGTGGGTACGAAATAACCATGTTGTCATAGCCTGGATTCTAAAGTCGGTATCAAAGGGGATTTCTTCGTCAATCATTTTCACCTATTCAACAAAAGATATATGGGATAACCTAAAAGATTGTTTTCAAAAATAAAATGGGTTAAGGATTTTTCATTTGAAGCGAAGCCTCACGTCTCTAAAACAAAATAATGATTCAGCCTTTATTAATTTTTCCAAGAATAAGAGTCTTTTGGATGAGTGCATCCTACCGACCAAGACGTACTTGTGGATTGTGTACCTGCAATGGAGTTCACAAAATTGAGAAATTTGTTCAGTTTAAATATCTAATGATTTTCTTGATGGGATTAAATAAGAAATTTGGACATTCAAGATCTCAATTACTAGTTATGATCCTAAACCAACAGTAAACAAGGCTTTTTCTTTAATCATTCAAGAAGAGGATAAAAAAATGTGCTCAAAGATCAACCAGTTATCACATTAAATGTCAAAACTCAAGAAAATAGCAGTTTTGGAACAAAAGGTTCAATTAAAGGCACAGGAAAGCAAGTTATATGCACACATTGTGGCTATACAAGGCACACAATAGATAAGAGATACCACATTAATGAGTACCCACGTTGTTTCAAGTCAAGAAATTACAAAGGAAATAATCCAGGTAATTCTACAAATTCAGTTGAAGTTTTCAATCAGAACAAAAGAAAGAAACAAGAGGGTTCAAAATGCTGCAAAGGACCATGTCACATCTGACCTCTAACAGCAAAACAGAAGTAGAAGATAAGCTTGAAAAGTTCGTGTGGCAGGTATGCTTACTAACCAAAATAAATTTCTAATTTAATCGATTTTAGATTCTAGAGCATCAGCTCACGTTTGCTAAAAAAATGAGTATTTTATTCACTTAGAACCTGTTAATACTTCTGTCGCAATGCCTGATAAAAGCAAAATAAATGTAAAATTCTCAGGCAACATTAAGATGGGATGTATATTACTTTCACAAGTATTGTTTGTACCTGAATTCACTTACAATCTTCTTTCAATAAGTTCTTTTGACTAGAGATGATATGTATAGTGTCATTTTTAATACAAATGGTTGTTATATACAGGTCAAATTCACTTTGACGATGACTAAGAAGGGTAAACTTCATGAAGAATTATATGTTCTTGAAGATATTGTGTATAAATCATCTTGTATTGTCATAAACAATGTTAAAGCCTTGTCTGACATGTCTATTTGGCATTTAATTAAGATTAGGACGCCCCTCACACACTCCTATGCAAATCTTAAAAGTGTAGACTTTACATTTATTTATCATATTTCATAGTCATAATATGAGACAATGGATGGAGAATGTAAATCGACTTCAATAAAAAAATATGGGATAAAATCTCTCTTTATAGTGGACAAAAGATTTGGTTTCTAGAATGTGAAGTTAGGTTTCTTCTCTTCACTTTGCACATGTTTCTAGAACAACAATTAGAGATAAATGATTCACATTGATGACTTCTTGACAATTATGTATACACGTTAAATAATTAGAAATTTATTATGTGTAGCTAGTTTTGTATTGTCTATTATAATTATAGCACAACTTAAAAATAACATTTTCACATTTGTTATTAATTTTTCTGAATTTGCTTTTCCTCTCAGTTTGTGAGTTGCTTTGTTAAAAAAACAAAAACAAAATCAATTGCAATCTTTTGTTCATCAATTTTGTTTTTTCGATTGTTTTTCAGCTTGCGTTCTTCATCTTCGTTCTTCCTTCAAATTGCGTTCTTCCCAATCGTTTCATTCGTTCTTCCTGAATCTAATATGGTGGTGGTGGGTAGCAACGACGAAAAACCTTGAAACGCATCTCTTTATTTCCAAATGTACAAAGCTATAGATCTCTGTTTGCAAAATCGAGACCGGATCTTTGCTGACGAAGAGAAGAGCTTTTAATTGAGGTAAGACACTCGTCGTTTTTCGTATCTAGAAAGTCACGTGCCGCTGCTGATTTTGATTGAAGTCTATCACTAAATTGATTGAGGTTATCAACTGAGTTAATGATTTTAGCTATCAATTGAACTACTAATTGATGATTATTATTGAATTGATTGAAGACGATCAACACACCGATAGAGTGATAGATTAAAGACAAAAATGATAGAAATGAGATTGATAGACAAAAAACCTTTTACTATTTTTACCTAGACAGTACAACTTTTATGTTATACATATAATTATTTTAAAAATATGGTATTGATGGTATTTATTTAGTTTTTTTTTTATACATGAAAATCCCTCTAATAATTACTTTAGTTGGCATGTCATTCGATGAACATTAGAGTGTCTTTGAGCCTCCGACTATAAAATGTCCGGAGTGGGTTATCATAATTGACCCAACGTTTGGGCCACCAGTTATTATAATCGGTGGCTCATGCCCAAACATTTCAGAAAATTTTTTTTCTTCTGCGGCCCAAGCTTATTTAATCCGCCGTCAACACTTCTCATAAACGATCTATTTTTTTCCATCCGTTTTGGAGTTCATTTGAAGATTTCTTTCTTCCTTCTTTTTTTTTCATTTGTTTTGTTCTTCTTTACAAGCTTTCTTCTTTTCATTTTTTTTTTCATGGGTTTTGTTCATTAGGTTTTGAATTGCAAAATCTAGCTGCGAAATAGAATTTGGAACTTAGGGTATAATGAAGGAATTGAGAGAGAGTAGAAGCAAAAAAAAGGAATTATCACTCTTTCCCTAATTTATGGAGATTTTTGTTATATAAATCATGGTTTTTCTTTAATTTTGATAATTTGGTATCTTTGATTTTTGTTCTATATGATTATCTTTATTTTCTTTTTTTTTTCATATAATTGACACATTCCACAATTGCGAAATTTTTTTGGCCTCACTGACACGTTTGTGTGACAAAGTATTTTTATTTATTTTTAAATGAAAACATTATTGGTAGTTGCCTTCCCTTCAATTATTTATTTATTTTGTAGATGTCGTAGGCTAAAATATCTTGGACTACTCGGAAAAGTTAGGGCCCACCTGGGGGCCGACCAAGCCAACGCTGATCCCTCTGGGGTCGGCCAAATGGAGGCCTTGACCCCCACATGCCGACCCCCCAAGGTTTGCCACGCCCATGCTGACCCCCCGAGGGTCGACCACGCCAATGTCGACCACCTAGGATCGGCCACGCCCATGTCAACCCCCTGGGGTCGGCCACGCTCATGCCGACCCCTCGGTGGTCGGCCACGCCAATGCCGACCCCTCGGTGGTCGGCCACGCCAATGTCGACCCCCCGAGAGTCGGCCAAGTGGAAACCATAACCCCTAGGGGGTCGATCAAGTCCATGCCGACCCCTAGGGGTTGGCAGCAAGTCTGACTCCTCTAGGATGGGCCAAGGAAGGCCTCGACCCCTAGGTGTCGGTCCTTGCAGCCTCACCCCTTTCGGGTCTGGCAAAAGAAGGCGAACACCCTTTAGGGGGAAAGCCGTGGAGGTCAGCACTCCTTTAGAGTCGATCGAGTCCAAGTAACAATTGGATATGCTGATAACGACAAAGAGTTAAGCTGAGTAGGCCAGCCCGAGTGCGTTGGTCCTGGAGGTCAGGACTCTTTGGTGACGAGTCGCCTGAGTCCAAGTAACAATCAGGGACGATGCACCCTATGGTGTCCTAGAGTTACAAGAGTAGGTCAGCCTTAGTGGATTGGTCGAGGAGGTCAGGACTCTCCAAAGAGTCGACAAAGTCCAAGTAACGTATAGAGACGTTGCACCCCGCGACGTCCCTCCGTTACAACGAGTAGGTCAAACCGACTGGGTTGCTCGTGGAGGTTAGGACATCCCCAAAGTCGACCAAGCACAAGTAACGCATGGAGGCGCTGCACGCCATGACGTCCCCAGTTACAACGAGTAGACCAACCCGAGTGGGTTGGTCGTTGAGGTTAGGACTCTCCTTTGGACGATTCGACCGAGTCCAAGTAACACAGGGAGAAGCTGCACCCCGTGGCATCCTTAGTAACAACGAGTAGGTGAATCCAAGTGAGTTGGTCGTAGATGTGAGGACCCGTAAGGGTTGACCGAGTCCAAAGCCGACCTCTGAGGAGGACGGTCGAGTAGGCCAACCCGAGTGGATTGGTCGTGGAGGTTAGGACTTGACTTTGGATACGTTGACCAAGTCCAAGTAGCGCTAAGAGACGTTGCACACTCGTAGCGTCCTAACGTTACATTGAGAAGGCTGCATCCTAAGGGGTCGGCCGTGGAGGTGAAGACCTGCCAAGGTTGACCGAGTCCAAGTAACTCAAGAGTTAAGGCCGTTACACCTTCAAAGAGTAATAGTCAAGAGTTACGCCGGTATTCTTATCCAGTTTAATGATGGACGTTTCTAACGACTGGCCATTAAGCCGCCAATAAGTGAGCTGCAACGGTGACGAAACTGACTGCTATACAGTCCATTCTCCATTCCAAGGAGGTGAATCTTAAGTTAAACCACGCTAAGTATTCTTGTTCCATTCTTAGCCCTCTAAATTATTCTCCTAAATCTCCTACTGACTTAGGCATCAGAAGCCTGTGGCTCACACCACACCGGTGTGCCATAAATTCTTCTTTTTGCAGGCTTTTTCGTCCTCAGTAAAACAAATCATATTGTGGATATCTATTGACCATTTTTTGGCATCAATAGTTGGCCCCGTCTGTGGGGACGAGAGAGTGTTCTACCTGAGAAGCTAAATTCTTACACACTTTTTTGCAAAAATTTTTAACATTGAGAACGACCACCACCACGATGTCGAAGGAGAGTCGAACGTTGAGCAGCTCCGAGGAGAATTGCCTCTAGAAGACATGACAATGCTCATGTCGAGAACCACCCATATCTTGAGGGTGCGGTAACTAGGCAAGAAGCGGAGCGTGCAGATCCGAAGTTCACAGCTTTGGAGGAACAAGTGCAAGGAATGACAAGAGTTTGAGTCGCCTGGTGGAGTTGCTCCGACAATTTCCTCCAGCTCAGACAGCTATTCCTGGAAACCAGCAAGCGCCGCAGTAGGCGGCAAGTCGACAACCAACCAAGAAAAAGGCTGCGGCAGAGAAGTCGGCTCCGTTGGTTTGAGACCCTTCCAAAGGGAAAGCTCCAACTATGGAGACCCCGAGAAAGGCTCATTCTCGATACTAACGACCGATAGAACGACTTCGACTGGGCAGTAATGATCAAAGAAAGGAGAACTCGGTTCATCAGAGGATCGACTCCTGAGCTGAGGATTCTTCCTCGACGCAGTCAGTCATAAGTAGCCAGCCACAGAGTACTACACGAAGGTCATCCACTCCACATCCCTCTAGAATTCCAAGTGCCCGGACAATGAGATCAGACTTGGGAGCGGAACTCGGGGATGTGCTCAACCAATGCCGAAGAGAGGCAGGACACAGCGGAGCCGAGGACCAACCTTGGTTAGCTTAGCTTCACCTTCTCCAAGATCAATTGGGGAGCATGAAGAACGCGCAGGACCAAGACGGACTGGACGTGGCATCCGGGTCGACAAAATCGACCCTCCTTTCACCAAGTCTTATGAAGTTTAAGCTTATGACAATCAACGGGTATGACGGATCTACAGATCCTGTAGAGCACTTAGATTCCTATCGGGCATGGATGGAACTCCATGGAGTCCGAGACGCAATCAAGTGCCAAGCGTTTTCATTTACGTTCACGAGATCAGCTCGAAGATGGTTCAGGCAGCTCAAGCGCAAGTCAATTGCCTCATTTAGAGAGCTAGCCAGAGCCTTCATCACCAAATTCCTAGTTAAGCGAGATCAGAAAAAACCAGTCACCCGGTATCTACTGATCGTGAGGCAAAGAGGTCAGGAGATCCTTCAGGAGTACATAACACGCTTTGACAACGAGGGGCTGCAAGTCGAAGGGTACTCCGACAGCACGACTCTCGCAGCAGTTGTACCTGGACTGAAGGATGAAAAATTTTTGTGGTCGCTATGGAAAAAAGCTCCACTCACTTATGTCGAGCTACTAACCAGAGCGCAAAAGTACATTAGTGCAGGGGAGCTGGTAAACTCCCGAGGAGGCACCAAAGGAAGACGCTCCATTCTGTAGCATGAGAAGTTAATCAGCCACCGCGAGGCTAACTACAAGGAGTCGCGAAAGCAAAGGGCGGAAGAGCGCCTAGTGAAAAAAGAGAAGACCGAACGAAGAGGGGGGGTACCACCCAGCTGGTTTGAAAAGTACACTCTGATCGCAGTTCCCATAGAGCATATCTTAATAGAGATTCAAGATAAGGTGGGCTAAAATGGCCAAGCTGGATTAAGGCAAGATCCAACACAAGAAATAGGGGCAAGTACTGCCTATTTCATAAGCATCACGACCACGCTACCTCGGACTCCTACAATCTAAAGGAGTCCATAAAGTCCCTCATCTAAAGAGGACGACGGGACAAGTTCGTAGAAGAGGGTGGAAAAATGTCCGAGTTCTCTGGCAAGAAAAAGGGAGTCGGAAGGAAAAGGTGAGACAAGCAAGAGGCTTGCTAAGGGGCGAAGAAGTGCGAATAATGGCAACAGTGGACGAGAAACTTAGCTTCACTACCTTTGAAGCTGCTGCATTATACTAGTCGCACAATGATGCCTTAGTCGTGTCCCTAACCATCTCCAACATGCGCGTCAGAAGGATCCTCGTCGACTTAAACAGTTCGGCAGATGTCCTATCACTAAAGGCTTACGACGCCATGACGCTGGGAAGAGAAAGGCTCAAGCCAAATTCGACAACCCTAGTGGGATTTGGTGGGAGCACTTTGTTTCCTGAAGGATCAGTCGAACTCTCGGTAACTTTTGGCGAAGGAACAACATAGTCCTGCACTTCGTCAATTTTATGGTGGTGAACGACAACTCCACCTACAATGTAGTATTGGGAAGATCCACGATACATGTGCTAAGACCGGTTGCGTCAACTTACCACTACGTGATAAAGTTCCTTACTCCTATAGGGGTGGGGCAGGTTTAAGGAGAATAGTTGAAAATGAGGGATGCTACCACATAGTCCTACGGGGAGTGGTAGGAGTTATCGAAATTAAAAAACTGTTGAAAAGGAGCCAGTATCAGTATCAGCAAAGAGGTACAAATCCAACAGGTACCTAGGTCCCAAAACACCAAGGCCGATGCTTTGGAAAAGTGTTAGATGTCGCCTACGAAACCAAGGTGGTCAAGACCGTGCCGGTAGAGATCCGAGACAAGTCTAGCATCCCCACCAAGTTGCTGCACGAAATTAGCAAGGCAATACCAATCTCGCCTGCAACGTGGATTACCTCTTTCCTTGAATAATTAGGGGGGGAGGAGTTGCAAGACAACAAGAAAAGACGCAACCCATATAAAGGTGGCATAGTATAAAGGCCAAACTGCCAAGTACTAAAATTTTTAAGTCCAGGCAAAACGCTTCCAAGTTGGCGACTTAGTGCTGAGGAGGGTGATGCCAGACGCCAAGGAACTTAATGGTGGAGTCCTGGGGCCAAGTTGGGAGGACCATACCATGTCACGAAAGTGGCACGCTCGAACACTTACTACCTCGAGGACATGGACGAGAATAAAATCCTCCATCCTTGGAGTGCTCAACACTTGAAAAATGCTTTCAGTAGATTGTAATTCAAGTGGTTATGGAATAAAAGAAAAATGTTATTTTCTCATTCTTTCAAAAAAAAGCTATCTTAATTTAAGTATATTCATTCTATTTTCATAAACTTAAATTGGAGGTAAGCAAGATAGAGAAATAATCAAAGACTGTTATTCATTCAAAGTCAAAAAATTCCTGGGTTACAACCTAGCAGAAAAAATAAAAAAATTGGCAAAGTAAAATGTTTCAAGAAAAGGAAAGTAGCGAAAAAGTCATTAAGGCCCCCTAGAGCTATGCCTACTGGATGTTGGTTGGTTGAGTCCGGCTTGGGCATAAGCTATCCTAGCTTGAAGGGTCTGACTTCTTTCAGGCACGCCTTGGAAGATGCGAGAATCGTAGTAAGCAGCTTGGGTTGGATCACTTGAAAGTCCGGATTCGAGGGCTGGCAAGGAAGGGTCGGGGACTTTTTTTGCAGTGTTGGAACAAAGAGACCGAAAAAAAGGAAGGAGGTTGTCATAGCTAATTCTCTCCTGAATTCAGTCGAGTGCCTAGTCGATGGCAGCCTTACCAGCGTTGTTCTCCAAAATTACGAAGGCAGGAGAGCCCTTCACAAGATTAGCCAAGTAGGCGGCGTTCTTCAACTCTCCTTCAGTATAAGCCAACTCTCGTCGAAGGCGAGCGATAGTGGATAAGTCTTCTTGGCGCGCGCGAGCAGAAAGACTTCGGGCCGCTTCGGTGGAAGTCTTAAAGTCGGCTAAGGCAGCCTCGACGATTCGCTGAGCTTCTCGAGCATGTGCTAGCTCTCACTTAAGCTTATTAGAGCTAGTGAACAAAGAAGAGCGGGTGTGACGCAAGTCCTCAGAGAGGTGACGGAAAGTCGAGGCAAAGTGCATGAATACCTGTAAATACAAAGGTGACAAGTTGGCCTACATACTTAGATAAATGTGTGGCTATAAAGAAAAAGGAGTACATAAAAAAGCAACAAAGTCATCCATTGCTACACTTTTTGGAACTAGGCTTACTGAGTCCGGCTTGAACAGATTCGATCCTAGCTGGGGAAGCATAAACAAGGATCATGTTTTTAGACACACCTTAGAAGGTGTGAGAATCATGAGCAACCTGCACTGGATCACTAAGAAGTCTGGACTCGAAGGCCGACAAAGAAGGGTCATCAACCTTTGCTGCTGTGGTGGCGCAAAAAGACTTGGAGAGAGACAAGGGGGTACCATGGCTAACCAGTTCTTTAACTCGATCTACCGCCTAATCGGTAGTAGTCGCGCCAAAGTTGTTCTTCGATATTACAAAGGCAGAAGAGCCTTTCAACTAAATTGGCTAAGTGTGAGGCATCCTTCAGCTTCACTTTCGCAGAAGTCAAACTCCTGACAAAGCCGAACGATGATAGATGAGTCGTCCTTGTACGTTCAAGCAACAAGACTTTAGACCGCCTTAGCGAAAATTCGAAAGTCAGCCAAGGCGACCTCAGCAGAGCACCCTGAGCCTTACGAGTTTAGACCAAGTCCCACTTGAATTGATCGATGCTAGACGACCAAGAAGAGCTTGTATGGCGCAAGTCCTCTCGAAGGTACCAAGAAGTTGAAGCAAGGCGCATAAAGACCTGCCATCCAAAAGCTACAAGGAAGCAGGCAGTCCTTTGAAGTAAGGTCTACCATACCATTGGTTGGAGTCCTAAAAGTAAGGGAAGGAGATCCCGACCACTAAAAGAGCATTCAAAGTGAGTGTACCCTACAGGCTGTGGACTCCAAAGAACACGGTCCAAGTGTTATAAGCCACCTACGACTACTAAGGCCTTATGCTGAGTCATCTTTTGAAAAGATGAGGCTAAGGTGGTGGGAATCAGTCTCATAATCAGATGAAGAATCAATAAGAGAAAAGGTAGAGAAATATTTGTGAATGGAGAGGTTAGAAAATGCAAGTCCTTGAAAAGAGAGCATAAGTAACCTGTGAGTTTCGAAAGTCGCTTGAAAATGGGCAAGTCCCTACAAAGGGAGCCTAAGGAACCTTTAAGTCAAAAAAGTGCTAAAAAAGGGACAAATCTCTACAAAGAGATTATCATTATCCTAATTATTTCTAAAAAACGGTTAGACCGTCGCGACTTTGGTAAAAACTACCTAAGTAGCCTAAAAGTTTCGAGAAACGTGTTGGCTTTTTGGCCCTTAATCCAAAATTAATTAATGTTTTGATGATAACAAACCTGATCTTAATTACTAACAATTTTGATGCTTCAAGATGTCCATAGTGTAGTGCTCAAAACAAGGATTCCAACACAATTTGAATTACTCAAATCGGAGTTGAAATGAAGAAGTTATGATCAAAACAAGTTTGAATGAGAAATACCTGAAGCGATGACGTGGTGGCTGAGCCGGTATCGAAGACCATTTAGAGAGTGACAAGTGGAGTTTTGGATGAGTGTCAAATGTTTTTTTTTAATTAAAATAAA
>JBBMEG010040662.1:0-19391 GCA_037832605.1 Cyclanthera cordifolia | reverse complement strand
GAAGTTACCACTTATAATAGTTATATGGTGAAAGGTATTCAATATCACACAAAATATTTAGATGATATTAGAAGTGTACAGAACAGTGGAGTTATGATAACAATAGAAACTTTGCAAGTTTCTTATTCAATGGACAAAAATTCAATTATGTCAAAATTATCTTTTTATGACGTACTTCAAGAAATCTGAGAGATTGAATATCATTACTTTACAGTAGTTTATTCAACTATGATTTGGTGGAAAATAATTACGTAATTAATGTAGACAAAATTGGATTTACAACTGTAGATCTTAATCGTATTGTACATAAATCTTACTCCATTCTAGCCACTCAAATGAAGAAAGTATGTTATATAAAAGATTCACTTGATCCTTTTCGGTCGGTGGTTTTGACACCTCCATAAAGAATAGTTGAAGAACACGTTCTTGATGAAGTTGATATTGGCCAAGATTGGGGGTACATGGTAATAAAAACATTGTCTAGTATTATCGATTATGACTCGGTCACCTATTCTGGAAATGATTGTGACAGTACATGGATAAATTAATAGGTTAGCGTCATTGTTTTCTTATATATGAATCATTTAAAAAATTATTTAACCAATTATATATTTTTAACATATCTTCTTTCTCATGCAGATTGACATTATGTCTAGCTTGGAAACAATTATGCTGATGGTATTCCCGTGAACAAACATGCTCGAAACAAGTGCAGTAGAGGCAAAAAAGTCTTGCCCGAGCTTTCTCACAAAAGAATGGCTGGAGAATGATGCATAGTTCAATACGTTTTTATGAGTCAAGAAATCGGAGATGGTCCAAAGAAAATGCATAATTATATTGATGTATGTGTCAGATCACATATATCTCTCTCGTATGATACTTGGAGTGGTGTCCCCGACCAATTAAAAGAGATTTTTTAGGATTGTATAGAGGTAAATAATATCTTAACTAAGTATTATCATGTATTACATACTATAACTAACCTTACTTATTCTATTTTAAGCAGGTGTCATTTCAGGTGGTTCCTATGTCCAATCAGAAGGTAATGATGTCTTTATTTAGGGCATTTCAAAAATTTATATACAATCTCACTAAAAATTTTATCAAGCTGTTTATAAAAGGTGTCCATGAGAAGTTAATACTTCCGCTTACTATTTACCCATTCATCACACAAGAACAGTGGGACCGTTTTGTAAATGTTCGATTACTAAAGGAATTTAAGGTAACTACTTCTTTTTTATTATTGTATCTTTTAATGTTTAGCATATTACTAATGTGTTAAAATGTTACACACAAAAAAAGTGAAGAGAAAAAGAAGAGGCGAATTCTTTTTAAATATTCTCACCATATGGCTAGAAAAGGTTATGCTAAACTCGGTTTTGAGCTAGTAAGAATCCTAAACCTTAATATTACATGTAATGATTAATTTATCTCACTTAACTAATTCATTGTTTGATGAATTTAGGGTATCAATATTAAAACTGATTCATCCTCGTGTGCACTACTATGAAAAGAAGAGAAAAAAGGAAAAGATAAGATGTATGTCGACGAAGACACAATTGAAGTCTTCAATCGAATTGTAAGTATTGGAACTGTTAATTGTTAAATATGGTTTAACTTCAAATCTCTCATGGATGTTTAATTTCATTGATAATATTTTAAATTCAGGATGAGGTGGAAAATGCACATCAAAGTGTAGACATTTTGACAGAAGCCTTGGGAACACCCGAGCATAGAGGATGTGTTAAAAGGATGGGTAAATTTTGATCTCCATCAGTTTTCTTCCAGATGGCTCGTTCAAATGTTACTGTGGGAGAAACATTAACTCAACGAAAAACGTAAGTCGATTGCTCTCAACCATTAGAATCTCTTTATATGGGAAGCAATATTGATCAATCACCTACAAATGCATGGAGAACTAATG
Organism: Cyclanthera cordifolia; assembly: GCA_037832605.1. NCBI lineage: Eukaryota > Viridiplantae > Streptophyta > Magnoliopsida > Cucurbitales > Cucurbitaceae > Cyclanthera > Cyclanthera cordifolia. Next base: position 17,467 of record JBBMEG010040662.1, on the reverse strand, counting down.
AGGCAAGCAAATAAGATCCTTGAAAGGCCTCAAGTCTTTAGAGAACCCATTTCCCATCCAAATGTCCAAGACATAGGAGAAGTAAGTTGTATATTATTAAATTAATTTCATCATTTATTATCAAATTAATATCGATATTCACTCTAACTATGTGTGTTTTTTGAAAGGTGTAGCATGTCAATTAGCCATTGAAAATAAAGAAAACATTATTTCCATTGGCATAATGCATGGATCGAGCAGCGCATCAGCTAAAATTTATGGTCTTCTACTAGAAAAGTACAACGCCTACATCCTAGTAGATTTAATAATTAGAAACAACTAGGATTTGGACCTTCCAATTTCTTCAAACGACAAGATTTAATACCTTAGACATGTTGTCAATACTTTTGTGTCATGGCCACGTGCATGGATTATAAAGAAAACCAATTCATCGAAAGAAGTAAGAATGTTGTGTCAGATACACAATTTCATCAATAAGGCATGACGTTAGCAACAACAATAAAGTTGGTTTATCACTATGCCAAACATAGTATGAGTGATAGAGACATGCTACAAGTAGATCTTTCGGAAAACATGTTTGGCTTTCATCACAATTGCTTTCTTGCAAGAGAAGATATTTTGCAATATTGTGAGATGCAAGAAATTGGCATTACTTTCATTTTTTGTTACATTGCGTAAGAAATACATCTTTTTCAATTAATATACTAGTTTTCTATATTAAATAACGTTTTCTAAATATATTTCATCTACATCTGGACTACTTACGATCAACAAACTCTAGGTAACTTCTTACTAGTAGACGGTAGTTGTTTTACATCGATTTTGAGAAACCAAAATCAAGAAGAGAAAATTAGAAATATTGCTAATCATTTTGACATGATTATTGATGTCCTTCAACGTGTATTATTTCTCTTTAATACTAGATATGCATTTATAAAGTTGAACTTCGTAAAGTGTATTATACTATGAATATTATAATAATTTAAAATCATTGTGATATCGTTTAGGCAACGTAGGATTTTGTTCGTCCTAATTTTTTGACATAATACTGCTTATATTATGGCGGAACAAAGTCTTATTCTATATATTGTGTATTTAGGTATCTTGTAAGACCTTAGTTTTGTTGGGGGCCATAAAGACCTAGTAGTTTGTATATTTAGGGACAAACATTAAATGTTCGACATTTAATATCATTTTTAGTTATTAATAAAAGTATTATTTTTTCATAAATTTGCGTATTTAGTATGTAAATGTCATTCAATCTTATCACATTAATTGGATGAATGTCGATAAAACCTAGGTTATTAATATGAACACTTGGATAAATATGTTGGACATACAAGTAGATCTAGTTCCATGTTTATAACCTAAACTGTCTACAGTATATGAACTAAGGATAGGGTGCCTAAGTCTTGGTAACACTGTGGGTGCGGGCCGCTTAGTAATTGTTGCAAACAACTTGATCTTGTTTGTTAAGGTGGACGCATGTGAGTGGGGGCGCCTATGCAAAAATTAGTTTTTGCATATGACTGGACCAGAAGTTTTATGATCGAGCTAGTAATTCCGTTATAGAGTCGTATCAACTACTTTGCTAAAAATGATCGTATGTCGATGTGATCTTAATCCTCAATAGGTTGCAAATTCTTGCTTTATGAAAGTGTCATGTGATGTGCATGGGTGAGATAAATCAAACAACACTTGGTCAATAAGCCTCCCATGTTGAAGATTGTCGTAGTGAGTAGTTGTGAATGCAACGTCAAAAGAAGGAATTCACGCCCCTAATTTTATGGAAGGCGTAGAGTTGTTCCGTTAAGAACTGATTCTAGGACTTCAACAAAGGGTACTCGCCTCTCATTTGTTCGAGAAGATACTGATTTTTAGTGTGACTATAAATAGCTTGCTCATTAGAGAAATCAGTGGCGCTTAAGGAGAAAGATGTTATCACAGGGGTAGAATGGATTTCTTGTTAAAGTCGTGAATTACGAACAAGCTCGTGAAGGATCATATGACAGATGACCGATTATATCTGTGGACATTAACTTGTCCTATAGTGCGAGAGAGTTCAACATAAGCCTTTATTGGAATAAGCATGATGTTAACGAGTGGGAATTGAATCACAAGTCGTTGTAGCTTCCAATCTATAGGTTCACCGATCCTCAAGCTAGCCCAATTGCTGGTACACTATTTCATTAGAGAATGAATTGAAGAGTTGAAATTCACAAATAATTTTGTTGGACATAATTAATAGTGTGTTATGTTTAATGAATAAACTTAACTAATTAATAAATTGGATATATTAATTCAATTTATTGTATGAATTAATTATAAATAATTATTAGATAATTATTGATAGAACTCAGCTAATAATATGTTGGACATATTAAAGCTTAAATAATTATTGGATAATTATTGAAAAGAGAATTATAATTAATAAATATGTTAGTTATATTCCTTTAATAATTATTTGATCATGATCATACTCAACATGATTAGGGAATTGATCGTGATTTTATCGACCATAAAGACTTGTCATAATTGATCAAGAAGCGTAAATCAAGGTGGGTTTTTATTTACAACATGTCAATCGCCAAGGGTAAATTACATGTAGATTAATTGGATTAATCTAAAGTTAATTTATTAGATTAATTAATGTGAAATTTATGTTATTCACACGCTTCTGCCGCGTTATTTGCTTGCTCCTACCCCCACAATTCTCAACATCTTGTATCAGAGCAAAGTCTCAAAAGTTGATTGTTGTTGTTTGGAATCTTTTTCTTGATGAGCTCAATTTATTTTCATTGGATGAATTATATTGTTATTATTTTTTGTTGATGAGTTTTTGTTTGGCATTAGGAATTTGATATTTTCTTAAATCGCTTGTAAACCCAAGAAATTGGGTATATGATTTTTGTAAGGTTATTGTTTTTCTATTTTTTTACAATTTGAAATTGGCCAAAAGTTGAAGAACACCTAGAACGCGAAAGAACATTCAAGAACACCCAAAAGTTGTTTTTAAAAAAAAAAAACTGTTTTAGAAACAAATTTTGATTAAAAAAAAAAAAAAAGGCAAATTCAGATCGCACTTATCATTGCTGCATTCGTCGGCCACTACACCAGTAGAAGTTTTATTGTTATTGATTTGATAAATAGTTAATTTATATTATATTACATTGTATTTTGAACATAATTGTTCGATTAAAAAAGAATTAAAAATAATTGTTATTGCCCTAATATTTTATAAGATCAATAAACTAAAAATTCAGTATTTTATCAAAATATCTTTCCAAGATATTAAAATGATAAATTAAGATTTAATACAAGAAAATTTAGATTTGACCAACCTCTTTGGAAGATAATTTAAATTGTAATTTCTTGAATAGTTTGAATTTGGCTTAATAATATTTTTGAAAATATTTTATCTTTAAAAATTCAATATTTTTGGAAAATATAAAATATTTATGGTTAATATTTCTCAGAAATCTGGGTAGCCATAAATTTAAAAGATAATCAAATAAAGATTTTAAAATTAAATCAATTCTCTTTTGAAGAATTTTTTATGGGATAATTTTGAGAAATCTTTAAATTTAGTATTCATTTAAATATTAAAATATTTTTGGAAAATATTTATAAAGTATTTTAAAGAGTTTTTTTTCCTTGTCAAATATTCATGAAGATCGAGATGATAAAGACTTAGAGAATAAAATGTAATTGGATTACATTTTATTTTATTTCTTAGAAAGATGCCAAACATTAAATCGGTCAATTAATGTTGTAAATTACATGTTAGTTATTTGCATGTCTTGATTGCTGCATAAAGTATGTCATATAGATTTAAAATCCCACCATATGTTAAAGAGATTTTTGCATCCTAAATACGTGTTAAATATATTAGATATATTTTAAAAATTGGATTCCATATTTAGTATTGTTCAACATGCAAATCTCACAAATAAATATTGGACGTTTATTTTTCTTGTTTATGTTGAATCTATGGATTATATATGTTATTTTTGAAAAATAGTTTTTCCAAAATAGGACCCAAATATTCATTTTAAACCTTCTACATAAATGAATATAATATTTTAAAATTGTTTTAAAAGGGTAGAGCCTAATAATCTATTTAAGAGATTAGAATTAATAGAATTAATTATTATCACTTGATTCTTTAGTTAATAGGATTAATTAGAGAGCAATTTGATTTTGTAATGATTGGTTGAAAGGGAACCCAGCCTAAGAAAGGTTTTGACGAAGGATAGACGTACTTAAGATGATGGTTTACGAAACACCTCTACCTGTAGAATGCGACTTAAGGGTTGAAACAACCATGATTTAAAGATCACTTTATGCCTCAAATTTGAAGGTTAATCCAATTTTTGATCTTAAATATCGAGATGATCGTCCTACACAGTCCTAGGGTTAATTATGGTAAAATACGGTTGTTAAGAGAAACTTGCCCATAGCCTTGCCAGATAGCTCCTTTCAAACCATTTCATCGAATTAGTTAACAACATTTTTTCCCATATCTCATTTAAAAATTATTCACTTCAGCTCAGATGAACTAGGCTAAACTCGTTCATCTAAGTCCCTATCTTTTACCTATGTTGGTTAGAGTGACTATAATGTTAATTACCGACAATTCTATGAGGAGTTGACTAATTCACTGTAGTTCGACGAACTTTAGTTTTTTATTCACTTACCAATAGATTTTTGCGAGTTTTTTAGGATTTTGCTTCAAAAGTGGTTAATTCATAATTTCAACTTAAATTCGCCAGATATTTGTCCTACACATTCTTCTTAAACCCTAGTTCGACGAACTGTAATTTTTAATTCACTTACCCATAGATTTATGCGAGTTTTTTTGGGTTTTTGCTTCAAAAGTGATTAATTCATGATTTGAACTTAAATTCGACCGATGTTCGTCCTACACACTCCTCTTAAACTCTAGTTCGACGAACTATAATTTTTTATTCACTTACCCATTGTTTTATGCGAGTTTTTTAGGGTTCTTGCTTCAAAAGTAGTTAATTCATAATTTGAACTTAAATTTGCCTGATATTTGTCCTACACACTCCTCTCAAACTCTAGTTCGACGAACTTTTATTTTTTATTCACTTACCAACAGATTTATGCGAGTTTGTTTGGGTTTTTGCTTCGAAAGTGGTTAATTCATAATTTGAACTTAAATTCGCCAGATATTTGTCCTACACACTCCTCTTAAACCCTAGTTAGACGAACTTTAATTTTTAATTCCTTTACCCATAGATTTATGTGAGTGTTTTAGGGTTTTTGTTTCAAAAGTGGTTAATTCATGATTTGAACTTAAATTTGTCATAAATTTGTCCTACACACTCCTTTCAAACCCTAGTTCGACGAACTTTAATTTTTAATTCACTTACCCATAGATTTATGCGAAATTTTCAGGGTTTTTGCTTCAAAATTGGTTAATTCATGATTTGAACTTAAATTCGTCTGATGATCATCCTACACACTCCTTTCAAACCCTAGTTCGACGAACATTAATTTTTAATTCAATTACTCATAGATTTATGTGAGTGTTTTAGGGTTTTTGTTTCAAAAGTGGTTAATTCATGATTTGATCTTAAGTTCATTCGAAGTTAGTCCTACACACCACACCCAAACCATTATTGACGAACATTTCTTTTTCATACTCGAACCCATAGAATTATGCAAGTTTTTTTAGGGTTTTTGCTTCAAAAATGGTTAATTCATGATTTGAACATAAATTCGCCCGATGTTTGTCCTAGAAATTCCTTTCAAACCCTAGTTCGACGAACTTTTATTTTTTATTCACTTACCAATAGATTTATGCGATTTTTTAGGGGTTTTCCTTCAAAAGTGGTTCATTCATGAGTTGAACTTAAATTCGTCTGATGATCGTCCTGCACACTCCTCTCAAACCCTAGTTCGACGAACTTTAAGTTTGTATTCACTTACCAATAAATTTATGCGAGTTTTTTAGGGTTTTTGCTTTAAAAGTGGTTAATTCATGATTTGAACTTAAATTCGTTCAAAGTTCGTCCTACACATTACTCCCAAACCCTAGTTCAACGAACTTTTATTTTTTATTCACTTACCAATAGAATTATGCGAGTTTTTTAGGGTTTTTGCTTCAAAAGTGGTTAATTCATGATTTGAACTTAAATTCGCCATAAATTTGTCCTACACACTCCTCTCAAACCCTAGTTCGAGGACCTTTTATTTTTAATTCACTTACTGATAGAATTATGCGAGTTTTTTAGGGTTTTTGCCTCAAAAGTGGTTAATTCATGATTTGAACTTAAATTCGTCCGATATTGGTCCTACACACTCCTTTCAAGCCCCAGTTCGACGAACTTTAATTTTTAATTCACTTACCCATAGATTTATGCAAATATCAGGCCTACACACTCTGACAGTATGGTGTGTAGGTCAATGGTTAATTACCCATAGGTTAATTTTTAATTCTGACACTCTGACACTCTGAACTTTAATTTTTAATTCACTTACCCATAGGTTAATTTATGATTTGAACTTAAATTCGCCTTATATTTATCCTACACACTCCTACAAAACTTGCTCCAAAATGGTTAATTAAGGATTTGAACTTAAAAATAAAACTAATAAATCGATTTAAACTAGGGTTTGCTAATATTTTTTAGACTGACTTTCTATTTTTTTCTTGGTTGGCCTTTATGCACCTTACTAGGCTCCCTACTTCTATCACATGACTTACGCAATACATACTCTTGCGAGTGTCCCTTTTGACACAAAACTCGGGTTTGAGAGGACTATAGTAGGACAAATATCAGGCAAACTTTTATTTTTTATTCACTTACTCCTCTCAAACCCTACGGACGAATTTATTCATGACTTACCAATATTAAATTTGAAGTTCATATGATATGAAAATTTATCCATATTTACCCTAGAATTCATGATTTGAACTTAAATTCGCCATAAATTAAATCTATTGGTAAGTGAATAAAAAATAAAAGTTCGTCGAACTAGGGTTTGAGAGGAGTGTGTAGGACAAATATCAGGCGAATTTAAGTTCAAATCATGAATCAACAACTTTTGAAGCAAAAATCCTTAAAAACTCGCATAAATCTATGGGTAAGTGAATTAAAAACTAAAGTTCATCGAACTAGGGTTTAAAAGGAGTGTGTAGGACAAATATCTGGCGAATTTAAGTTCAAATTATGAATTAACCACTTTTGAAGAAAAAAACCCAAACAAACTCACATAAATCTGTTGGTAAGTGAATAAAAAATAAAAATTCGTCGAACTAGAGTTTGAGAAGAGTGTGTAGGACAAATATCAGGCAAATTTGAGTTCAAATTATGAATTAACCACTTGTGAAGCAAAAACCCTAAAAAACTCGCATAAAACAATGGGTAAGTAAATAAAAAATTAAAGTTCATCGAACTAGAGTTTAAGAGGAGTGTGTAGGACAATCATCGAAGAAATTTAAGTTGATCAAATCATGAATTAACCACTTTTGAAGCAAAAACCCTAAAAAACTCGCATAAATCTATTAGTAATTGAATAAAATATTAAAGTTAGTCGAACTAGGGTTTGAGAGGAGTGTGTAGGACAAATATCTGGCGAATTTAAGTTTAAATCATGAATTAACAACTTTTGAAGCAAAAACCATAAAAAACTCGCATAAATCTATGGGTAAGTGAATTAAAAACTTAAGTTCGTCGAACTAGGGTTTAAGAGGAGTGTGTAGGACAAATATCTGGCGAATTAAAGTTCAAATTATGAATTAACCACTTTTAAAGCAAAAACCCTAACAAACTCGCATAAATCTATTGGTGAGTGAATAAAAAATAAAAGTTCATCGAACTAGTTTGAGAGCAGTGTGTAGGACAAATATCTAGCAAATTTAAGTTCAAATTATGAATTAACCACTTTTGAAGAAAAAACCCTAAAAAACTCGCATAAAATAATGGGTAAGTGAATAAAAAATTAAAGTTCGTCGAACAAGATTTTAAGAGGAGCGTGTAGGACAATCATCGAACAAATTTAAGTTCAAATCATGAATTAACAACTTTTAAAGCAAAAACCATAAAAAACTCGCATAAATCTATGGGTAAGTGAATTAAAAATTAAAGTTCGTCGAACTAGGGTTTAAGAGGAGTGTGTAGGACAAATATCTAGCGAATTTAAGTTCAAATTATGAATTAACCACTTTTGAATCAAAAACCCTAACAAACTCACATAAATCTATTGGTAGGTGAAAAAAATATAAAAGTTCGTCGAACTAGAGTTTGAGAGGAGTGTGTAGGACAAATATCTAAGAAATTTAAGTTCAAATTATGAATTAACCACTTTTGAACCAAAAACCCTAAAAACCTCGCATAAAACAATGGGTAAGTGAATAAAAAATTAAAGTTCGTCGAACTATGATTTAAGAGGAGTGTGTAGAACAATCATCGAATGAATTTAAATTCAAATCATGAATTAACCACTTTTGAAGCAAAAAACCTAAAAAACTCGCATAAATCTATTGGTAAGTGAATAAAAAATAAAAGTTCGTCGAACTAGAGTTTGAGAGGAGTTTGTAGGACGAACATCGATCGAATTTAAGTTCAAATCATGAATTAACCACTTTTGAAGCAACAACCCTAAAAAACTCACATAAATCTATTGGTAAGTGAATAAAAAATAAAGTTCGTCGAACTAGGGTTTGAAAGGAGTGTGTAGGACAAATATGGACTTAACAAGTTTGATCACACCATCAAATCTCTTATCAAGACCCGAACACTTGTTTCAATCCATAAATGGACTTAACAAGTTTGAAACCTTTTGCTCTTGTTCCTTGAAAACAAGCCGTTCTAGTTGGTTCATGTAGATCTCCTTTTCTAAGATTGTCATTTCAAAAATGTAGTCATTACATCCATCTGCCATATCTCATAATCATAATATGAGACAAAGGATAAGAGAGTTCTAATAGACTTTAACTTAGCAACATGGGCGGATGTATTTTCATAATCCACTCATTTTCTTTGAGTGAAACATTTGCTACAAGTCTAGCCTCGAAGGCTTGCATCTTCCCATCTACACCCATTTTTCACTTTTAGATCCACTTGCACCTAATAGGCCTAACATTCTTTGGTGCATCTACAAGTAACAAGACCGAATTAGAGTACATGGACTCCATGCAAGGTTCATGGCTTTTATCCTCTCTTCCCAATCAATATCCTTTATTGTCTTTCAAAAAGGTAGAGGATCTTCAACAGTATCTTTGATCACATTTGGTGTCTCCAAGACATCTATATAGGGAACCAGATTTCTACTAATCCTTCCACTTTATCGAGATAGACAAATTTCCTGACTATACGGGATTTGACTATCAAATCTTAGAGATTCATCAACTATTCTAGTTGATGCGTTTCCAGCATCCATGCCAGTGAGTTGTCAATAACCCTTATTGACCTTCCTGTAATAACTCTTGTTGTAGGGATCATAACAGTATTGAAATTTAATTCTTTTCACACTACAATTGTTTGAGGTTTATAATCTTTAACATAATATTCTTCTAAGAATGTTGTGTTTGTTGACACAAACACTTTATTCTCATCTGGGTTATAAAAATAACCCTATCTCGTTTCCTTCGAGTAGCCTACAAATAAGCATAGTTTTCATCGTGGTTCTAACTTCTTTGTCTTTGTAGTCAGCGCATAGGCTAGACTTCTCCAAATCTTGAAGTGGCGTAAAATATTTAACACGGTCTCCAACACATATCTCCAAAATGATATCGATAGTTGAGAAAAGCTCATCATTGACTAAACCTATTCTAAAATGGTTTTATTTCTCCTCTCTAAAACTTCATTCTGCTAACGGGTTCTAGGGGCCGAGAGTTGAGACGTTATCTCATGTTCTACCAAGTAGTTTTAGAATTTCAGGTCCATATACTCTCTCTCCACCACCATTGGATCATTGTGTTTTAAACCTTCATTCTAATTGGTTCTCAACCTTAGCTTTAAACTCCTTGAACTTTTCAAGGATTTCTGATTTATGCTACATTAAATAAAGATATTCATATTGAAATTTATGTAACCCAACCTTAGATGCCAAAGATATGTTTTAGATTCAGGAGAAATTCTTTGTCTTTTGTTTGTTCTACTAATTGTTGTTTTAAATAATTCAGTATTTAGAAATAACTTACAAACCTTAAGTTTAGCATATGCAAGTTATTTTCGTTAATGGGCGAACAAAAATTCAAATCATTCTTCGAAATAGAAATTGAATTTCCATTAAAATTCACTGAATGAAATTTTTCTACAAGGTAAGAAACTGAAACTGTGTTCCTCTAAGTTTTAGGAACCAACAACACATTCTCTAATCTTAAAAAAGAATTGCTAAACAATAACTTGACACTTCCAACAACAAGTGCTGAGATAATTTCACTGATTCCCACCTTCAAGATTATCTGCCCAGGTTCTAGCTGCTCCGAAGAGTCACTTCCCTCAAATGAAGAACATACATGATTAGTAACGCCTGAATCTAATATCCAACCATTGGATGATTCCTTTCACAACATAAGACTCAAGAACGAGTAAATGATATTTACCTTTTGTGTCTTTCTTCATTCCAATGTACTCAAGACAGTTTCTTTTCCAATGACCAAGTGTATAACAATGTAAACAATTTCCATCCTTCTCGGTCTTGACTTTCTTTGAAGCACTACGCTTATTCTTGCTTCCATCAGTCTTTTTCTTCTTAAAGAACTTTGCCTTGAAGGTCCGACCTTTAGACTTAGTCCCTAAACACATGGTTTTGGAACTAACCATTTTGAAGACAACATTTGCCTCCCTTTCTTTGCCTTTGACTTTTATTATTGACTCGTAGGTTTGTAGTTCATTAAAAAGAGTAGTGGGGTTGAAAATAATCTTCTTCATAACAACATTGCTTTTAAATTGAATGAAGCACTTGGTAGCGCCTGAGAAATAAAGCTCACATGACTGGCTTTATCTATAACAACCTCATTCATCTTAGCCGTTTTGAAGTACGTCATCATTTGGAGTACATATTTCGCGAGAGACATTCCTGACTTCATTTTTGAACTATGAATGGCCCGTAGAGCATCATGTTTTACCTGAGACGAAAGTTGCCCAAAAATCTCATGAAGGGCTTTCATCAACTCTAAAGTAGTGCACATGTTCTCCAGTTTCTTGGCCAAAATGTCCGAGACACCTGCCAATATATAGACCATAGCGTTGTTGTTTTCATTTTGCCAACGATCATGTGGATCATGAACACTTTTTGTTGCATTAGGTGCCGGAAGACGTTCCTTCATTAGAAAAACTTCTTGTCGTCTACGACAAGTATAATGTTGACATTGTTTTTCCATCTAGTATAGTTTTCTCCGATTAATTTTTTTTATGACATAATAGAGATTAATGACTTAGACATTATGCTGAAAAATAAGATAAAAAGAACAATTCAATTTTGTTGCCAATTAAAAACGTCATTCATGGTTTTGGCATAAAAACAATTTCAAACCTTCCTGAGTTAAAATCTAGGGAACCCTTTCTTGTTAATTATTAATGTCATAGTATAACTAAGAAGGTTTAGAGCAAGTGGCATTGTAGGATATGTCAATGGCTTCTCCCTAGCGTGAGACTTTCTCAACCAAAAATCTAGTACCAAGATAACTCTTATCCTAAAGGTTTTAGTTATCATATTTCGATCTAAGACTTGGCTAAACTCTTTAACCAATCCCTTAATAGGATAGCCCATCAATTCGAAACCTTTAATCTCTCTCAGTAGGTGTCATCGCAGGATAGGCCAGTTACCAATTGAAATTATAGTCTTATACCTTTCGGGAAACTCGACCTGATATTGACCCTATTGAACACATACTGTAAGGAGTCGACTCAAAGCTGCCCACTTGTAGCCCCATTAGGACCTCACGATACAGTTTTTGATGAAGATCGCACGATCAATTGACACCAATAATTCTCCCACTATCTATTTTGAAATAGGGTGCCCTCCTACTCAAATAAACTAGACTAATCTTGTTCATCTAAGTCCCAATCTTTTACCTATGTTGGTTAGATTAATTTTAATATAAACTATCGAGTTTTTAGACTACAAAAAACTTTAATCACATTATTTGAGCCTACACAAAGTGATCTATAAATCATGCTCGTTTCAACCCCTAGGTCGTGTTCCCAGGTAGAGAAGTTTTGTAAGCCGTCATCTTAAGTACTTTATCCTTCGGCAGAACTTTCCTTAGGCAAGGTTACCTTACAACCAATCACTACATAATAAAATTACTCTTTAATTAATCCTAATAACTAAAGAATCAAACATTATAATTAACCTTTATTCATTTTTATGGATTATTAGACTCTACCCCTTTTAAAACAAATTTAAAAAAAAAAATTATATTACTTTTTGTAGCATATTTACAATAAATATTTTTTTGTTCTATTTTGAAAAACCATTTTTCAAAATTATATATAATCCCCACATTCACCTTAATCAAGAAAAATAAACATCGAATATTTATTTGTGAGATCAACATGTTGAAGAATCCTAAATACGAAATCCAATTCCAAAAATCTATCTAATACATTTAACACATATTTAGGATGCATGAGTCTTTTTAATCAATGGTGAGATTTCAATCTATATGACATACTTAATGCAACAATCGAAACATGCAAACAAGTAACATATAATTTAAAATAGTAATTGACAGATTTAATGTTTGGTATATTTTTAAGAAATTAAATAAAATGCAATCCTATTAAATTTAATTCTTCAAGACATATCTTGGGTCTTCATCTTCTCCATCTTTAGGAATCTTTGAAAAGGCAAGAACGAAACATTTTAAAAATTTCCGAAATATTTTTTGAAAATATTTTAATATATAAAGGAACACCAAATTTAAAGATTTCCAAAATTATCTCATACCAAATTTAATGATTTTCTAAAATTATCCCATAAATATTCTTCCTAATATTATTAATTTAATTTTAAAATATTTAATAAATCTCTATTTAAAATATTTTTCAAAAATATTTATTATATATCTAGAGATTTTCTAGTTCATATACCAATTACTTTTATTTCTTCAATTAATCAGCGCCCAACAAATGTGAGCAGCAAGTGACACGACCCGAGTCGCTCATTAAGCCGAGCTCGAGCACCTCAATGCCCAGCCCAAGGCAAGCCATCTAGGCCCAGTACTAGCCGCACCAATGAGCCGCCAGCCCAGCCCATACGAGCCGCACTACCAGCCAGTCATGCCGAGCCTGTGTGGCGCCCTGCGCCAAGTAAGTGAACCAGTGTCCAGCAGAAGCCGAGTTTTTGGTGCCGAAGATGAGCCAAATGCGTACGAGTCATGCTCCCAGCCAGCCATGCCGAGCCCGCATGGCACCCAACGTTTGTGTCAGCGCCAAGTTAGTGGCACCGTTAGTCAACCAGTTGGTGCCCTATTGCCTATATGGTGCCTAGCCCCACCTTACCTTGTGATCTGACTTGCGTCAGATCTAACGCAATCTGCTAGATTTTTATATCATAATATGTTTCTAAACAGAATAATGAAAAAAAAGAATTTTTGGTGTTCTTCGTTGTTCTTGACGTTCATCATGTTTTTCAGCTTTTGGCCAATTCCAAATTGCAAAATATAGAAAATAATAACCTTAAAAATTTTCTATACCCAATTTCTTTGGTCTATAAGAGATCTATCAGAACATAAAATTCTAATGCCAAATAAGAAACGTCCAGCTAAAAAAAATTACAAAAAATTTAACCATTAAATATAAATTGAAACCCACCAATAAAAAGATTCCAACAACAATCACCTACAACATAGCTAAGATACCAGTTGTTGAAAATTGTGGGGTAGAAGCATGGAAATAACTTTGCGGGAGCGGGTAAGTAGTTACACAAATTTTATTTTATTATTAATTAATCCAATTAACTATTAAACTATATGTAATCCCTAGGTGATTAACTATTGTTGAGAAAATACATAACTCACCTTGCTGACGCTTCTCATCAATTCTGGCCGGTCTTTATGCTGGGTAGGATGACAATCAATTCCTTAGACCTCCTTGATTGGCCTCATCTAATCTCCCAGGCTATGCTACTACGCTGCACTAGGTACCTTGTGGGAAGCTTCTTAGAGAAAAAAGAACTCATAAGAGATTTGACTTTAGAGGAAAAAGATGACTCAGTTCTTAAAGGGTTTCTCAATTTGAGAATTAATTCTCAGTGTGGAATGAGAATGAAGACCTCTAAGGCCTCTAGTTATAGTAGAGAAGTGAATATTTAAAACAGGAAGCTATAATATCTTTGAATATCTAATATTGGAAAAACAAAGATTTTTCTTTCCTAATTTTAAATATGGATTTTAAAATACTGTAATATTGTTTTATTTATTTTATTTTTTATTTATCCAAAAAATTTCAAAATCATAATATATCTAATATATTATTAATAAATAAATCTCTATAATTAATATATTCAATATATTAATCATCTTCTTTAAAAATTATCCAATAGTTATTAAACTTATTAATTAATATGTCCAACATATTAATTAATATTCTCCATTTAATAATTATCCAATAATTATTAAACTAAATAATATGTCCAACATATTAATTTATAATATTCTGATAGTTATCTAAAAATTATTAACAAATATGTTCAACATATTTGCAACAAATATGTTCAACATCAAGCTTATTCCACTAAAGACATGTGTTGAACTCTCTCGCACTATAGGACAAGTTTACGTCTACGAATATAATTGGTCATCAGTCACATAATCCTTCACGAGCTTTTCGCAATTCACAACTGGGACAAGAAATCTGTTCTACCCTTGTGATTACATCTTTCTTCTTAAGCACCACTGATTCCTTTAATGAACAAGTTGTTTATTGTAACACTATAAACCAGTGTCAATTCGGTCCAATGAGAGGTGTGTACACTTTGTTCAAGTTTCAAAATCAGTTTTTAAGGGAACAACTCTACATCTTCAATATTATAGAAGGCGTGGATTTCTTCTTGTGACATTGCGTTCTCAACTACTTAATACGACAATCTTCATTGTGGGAGGCTTATTGACCTAGTGTTGTTTGACTAGTCTCACTCATACATATCAAAGAACACTTTCATAAAGCAAGAGTTCACAACTCACTCAATATTAATATCACATCGACATACCATCATCCTTAGCGAAGTAGTTGATACGAGTCTATAACGAAATTACTAGCTATATCATAAAACTTCTGGTCCAATCAGATGCAAAAATTTCTTTATACATAGGCGCCTCCACTCAAACGTCTCCACGTGAACAACCAGGATCAGGTCATTTACAACTCTTGCAAAGTGGGCTATGCCCACAATGTTACGAGAACTTAGGCACTCTAGACTTTGTCCATATAGTGAAGATAATTTAGGTTATAAACTTGGAACTATATCCAATTGTATATCCCACATACTTGTCCAATTGTTCAAGGGTTAGGGTGTATGACTCTATAGGGGTTATGTCATAAGCGAGCTTCTTATTCCTCAATGGTAGCTAGAAAAGTTAGGATTCGAACTCAGTTCTTGGGGTTGAGATTGGTTGTTGAACAAAAAGGAGGTATGTTAGTGCAACTAGTACGACGATCACTATGAGATTGATCATACATGTAGTTAAAAGATTTGTTAGAACGTACATCCACGAGGGAGTACCTCTTGGTAAACAGGTTCTTGTAAACAAGAATGCAGATGATAATTACAAAAGTATCATTTCATTTAAAAGAAAAAACTACGCCAGTACTAAATATTAACACCACAAATTGGAAATGGGCTTTCATAAATTAAGGTATTTTGTGGACACAATAAATTTGATATAAGAGTGTGTATTAATATTTTATTTTTGTATATTTAAGAATATTAAAGGTTTTGCAATTTTTTTTATAATGAAAAAGGTTTTGTAAATCTCCATTTTTTATCTTACCTATAAAAATAAAACAGTCTCTTTGGGCTCCGGCCTTTCCCTACATCCTGGCCATTTAACTATTGGAC
The DNA here is from genome assembly GCA_037832605.1 of Cyclanthera cordifolia. Classification (NCBI taxonomy): domain Eukaryota; kingdom Viridiplantae; phylum Streptophyta; class Magnoliopsida; order Cucurbitales; family Cucurbitaceae; genus Cyclanthera; species Cyclanthera cordifolia. Next base: position 1,426 of record JBBMEG010040662.1, on the reverse strand, counting down.
TACTCCAAGCTAAGCATGCTTAACTGTGAAGTTTCTTTAAGTGACCATCGAAAAAGAAGGTGCACATTGTTGGTATAGGTAGTACAAATCAATTATCTTAAGCCTTTTTATCCCAATGATCTCTTTTTATCACAATGATCTCTTTTTATTCATATGTGGACTCGGTTTATTCATATGCCCCTCGCAAACTCGGGCGTTACATACTGATAGCTTCCGCTTTCGTTCGCCCTCAAACCATATCTTACTGGGAGAGGTATCGCTATGATACAAACTGTAACAACCAGGTTCATAACTGTTAGGTCATACCACGGCGGTTACTAATGCATAAAAGTCTTAAACAAAACATTGGTAGAGCTTCCCTTTAAATATGGGAAACTCGTACCTGAAAATCCTATAAAACAGAACCTGGAGGTTTCGATATGGATTTAAAACGACCCTGCAAGTTAAAATCAAAAAATTTATCCTATCCAAGCAGTTAAACATGGATATAAATCATGAGATCTCACTTTTCATACTAAAATTGTTTGAAACTAATCTATTACAACAATTCGTGCAGAAAATAGATGCAATGACTTAAACCAAAAGGAAAACACACTACATGACTCAACGCAATAGACATGTCCCCCTTTATATCTATCTTCAACTGTCAGTCATCCATCCTAGTTCATACCTGCAACTTTAATTTGAATCCACAGCCCTACATAAAACGAAAGGTGAGTCTATGAGAACTCAGTAAGAAACCTCGCTCGGAGGTGGACACAACATAAAAAGCAAAGTAAATATGAATCACAAGTCTTGGATAACCGCAAAAATGAAAGGGAACGTGTCCCAACTCTCAGGTACAAGTGTCACTTAGATTGATGGCCACTGATATTACCCAAGTATAAGAATCACTGATAGATGCCGTAAGACTCAAAAATCAACTACCTGGACTCTCTCAGATACGGGTGAGTGCCTAAACACAAGGGATGTCCACTAGATTCGTCCAAGCTATCTCTTGTCCCTCTGACAAGATGGGTTCAACCCAAACACATTAGGTATCACGCATTGTGCCGAGCTGTGATCGATTCAACCTACAAATGCGGTGCTGACTTATGCCTTAGCAAATTTAGCTACTTATAGCCTAGCAAGTTCCCTCTCGAACTCAAGCAATAAATGATGTGTGACTTACGTTTGATTCCCATTTTCGCACCCTATGCATTCTAGATCACTGAACTAGGTTACACGTACGGGTGTGTGACGACCCGGTCTTAACCCATAAGGAAACCGAAGTGTCAAAACTATGCATGAAATAATTTTAGAAATTTTGGCAGAGTTTCCCCTAAAAATGGAGAAACCGCACCTGTAAAAAAAAAACATCACCTGGCCTTTATAAAACTTAAACAGACATCCTGCAAAAGAGTTTCAAACAAAAACCTACTAATCC
>JBBMEG010040651.1:0-19392 GCA_037832605.1 Cyclanthera cordifolia | reverse complement strand
TATATAATGCAAGTTCATTAACATATACTTTGTTTTGGTTTTAAATATTCCAATATTTCATTTTAGCGGTTAAATTGAATTTAGTTCCCATATAATTTACGTGTGCTTCTTCATGAGATTGGATGGTTATTTAGTGTTTGTATTTTCAAATATTTTGATGTAGTCCATAAATTTTAAATGCTTTATTGTTAATTTTCTTTCCATTCTTTGAAATTGTTTTTGATCCTTACATTCATTTAACAATAACTAAAATTTATTTAGAAAAAAATTATTTAGATTTCTCACGTCTATTTTTAACTTTGTAACTAACTACACAATTAATATAAATAAGTAAAAAAAAAAAAAAAGTTCTTTTTATTCAACATGTATGGTAGAGATTAAACCAACCTTTTGTTGAAAAAAAAAAAATGAAACATCGTATCCCCATTAATATCATCTTAGAAAAACATGTTTTTCTATTGACATGTTTATAAAATGTGAGTTTGACTTTTTTATATGGGCATTTTCGGGTGCCGGGTCCAGTGCATGGTCTAATGCATTTTTCTTTTTCATTTTTCTTTTTCAATCAATTGTATTTATTATATTAATTATCTTCAATTTTTATATATATATAAAAAAACAATCTCTATCACATTAGATCAACTTTTATCATTTTTCCAACCCTACACCTTAAACACATACTTACCAACTCTTCTCTTCCCTTCCCTTCCTGATGAAGTAGCCAAACGTGCCCAATATATAAGTTCTAACTTCTCTTAAGTTTATGAGATATGAATATCACTTCTCTAAATGAGTTCTAATCCTATTTAAGTTATGAAAAATGTTTATAAGATGTATGAGTTTTATTTTTCCTTGTTTATGAGATGTATGAGTTTTACTTAGAAGTGAAAATCACTTCTCTAAAATTTATGATTTCTTAAGTTAACTTTGATGAAAAGTTAAACTTATGTTAATTTAAGTTTTACATTGGTTTTCCTTCTACCTATGAATATGAATACATTTGTACAATTCAAATGTGTCAAAGTGAAAGAGAAATAAGAATAAAAAGCTTAAAAAACACATTCAAGCTTATAACTAAAGCTTAAAAAACGTCAGAGATCGACAGGAATGTTTAAAAGTTGGACGATCTTCTTTTATGACACGTGCATGGTAGAAATTATTTTCAACCAAGAAACAATTACATCAATTACCAAATAATGAGTAAGAGGAAAAAAGAAAAACCCTTCTCACGTGGGATTTGGACTTTAAGATCTCGTGGCTTTCCCATTCTGATGGAATCTATGTTTCTAATGTTAAGTCAATTGACGTTGACTTCTCAAATTTTGTCTAAATTCAATAATATTGCTGTTAATATCAAACATATGATTTATTTCTAGGGTTTAATAAAAATAAAGTTTGAGAATTTAGAAAGTTTTCCACCAGTGAATGAAGGAGTGAAACAAGAATAAAAATATGCGTGGAATTTTAGAAAGTTTGAGAATTTAACAAAAATACCGGAATTTTTTTAGGGTGCGGGAGCGGACACGGAGGGGGAGGTGAGGAGAATTACTCTGACAAAACCACTGTCTTTGGAGCGAGGATCAGATGCGGCCGATTACAAAGCTCCCAACTTGCTACAACGCATCCTAAGCATCTTTAAAGATGTACGGCCAGGATCAGATCTATCTCACTTAAAGGTTACTCTTCTCCCCACTTTTTCTAAGATATGTTTGTTTTCGAAGAAAAATGATGGATAAATCATTACTCCTAAAATATTAATCGTTTACATTTGTAGTAAAAAAGTATTTTTAATTACTTATCAATCATTTATCAAATTTCACATATAAAATATCACTTAACTATTATTAATTTCAATAAAAAAAAAAAAAGTAATTAAATTTTTAATCATTATAGATATCAATTTCTAAACAAGTATTTAACTACCATTAATTACTTTACTCTTCTCTATTTTTTTTAACCCAAAACAAACACACTTAAAAGTTCATAATTCATATATGTATCAACTAATTGATAGGCCATAGATTTTAGGGAAAATTTTGACATACTTCTAAATTTTGCCGGTTGCATAAAAATTTTAAACTAATAGTTTGATTTTTTTTTTTTTTTTTTTTTAGTACATGGGAACTCGAATTATTGATTGAGTGAACGCTAATGCATTGCTAACGTCAGCTTACATTAATTTAATAGAAAATTTAAGATTTGAACTTTTAATTATCATGGGTTGATTTAATAGTTAAAAGAGTTAGAAATAAATTTAATTTATTAATGAAGATTTATGGATACACTTTCAAAATTCAGAGTTTAAATTGATATAACTATTAGATTATTTTAGTTTTTAGTTTTTCTTGCTGTTATCCTCAAATTTTGAGTATAAATTAATATGTGATACTAAATTATGCAAATTAAATATATAGACAAATGCAAACAAGAGGTTTTATTTTAAAGATGAAAACATGAGTTTTGTTGTTAGAAGCTTAAGATACACGAATAATTTTGACATAGTATTCGTGTTGGACATGTATACGACACTAATACTTTTGGACACGTATTTAGCATTCAAAATTTTGTATTTGTTTTTTTTTTAATTTGTTTCAAGTGAACAATGACACAACAAATCGATAGTGAAATGTGGCTTAACATTCAAATGCTAATTAAATTTTCATGTTCACTTTTATTTTAATTAAAATATTTTAGATGTGATTATTATAATTATTTTTCATAAAACTTAAATACTTTGAAGGTGATATTTTAATTATATATTATAAAAAATAATAATAAATAATGTGTTCTCGACATATCTGTGTCCGTATGTGGTATCGTGCCAGTGGTTGTTAGTCTAGAAGTTCAACAACTTATTTGTGAACTTCTATTAACTGGTAAGTGTGAAAATTTCAGGTGCCCCCACAATTCAACATGCCAAAATCACAACTTCAATGTTATGGTGAATCATTATATTGCTTCAATGAAGACATGTTAAAGAAGTGCAACAATGGGAAGAACCCAATAGACAGATTTGTGGCTGTGGTAGCATGGAACATTTCTACTTTTCGTCCTTTAACTTTCGGTATTTCACCTTTCAATCCAATTTTAGGGGAGACTCATCATGTTTCAGCTGGCTCCCTCAATGTTCTGCTTGAGCAGGTTCTTACTCAATCATCTCCATTTTCTTTGCATCTCGGTCCTTGTAGTATTCACTATTTGTTGGGAAAATTTGTGACAGATTTCACACCATCCGCCGGTGAGCGCGCTCCATGCTACGGATGAAAACGAAAACCTGGAGATGATATGGTGTCAGCAGCCTATCGCTAAATTCCACGGTACCTAAAATCTGCACTTTTCTTCGTATAATATATGGTTTTGCTGATTGTAATATAATAATTGGGGGTGTTTGTTTGTAAAATTATGGTGTTTATTTTGAGTGATTATAAAGAAGAAATTGTCATAATAGCTCGTTTGTATAAGATTTTTAAAGAGTGGTTATAAAAACCCGTTTATAAAATTTCCATATACACTCAAAACAAACATGATTTTCAAAAAACCTAACCCAAGCCAGTTAGATTGCATTGGGTCATGGACTTATTTGGGTTTGATTGCGTTCAAATAAATGAAACTTTCATAAATTTAGTTGATTCTTGAGTTAACCTAAAATGAACTTGGGTTGACCCGAGCTGACCTGAATTCATTATTAATTTTAAAGATTTTTTTTTACCTATAACAACATAATTACATATGTAATATTTATATTTATATTTTTTTTCTTTTCCAAAAATCTTTTAAATAGTCTTTATAATGTATATGTAATGGTATAAATAAAAGTTGAATGATTAATTAATATTATTATGTTGATTTTTATAAAAAACTATATTAGTACAGAAATATATGCTTTTGATTGTTCAAACATATAAGATTCTATTGTTAGTAGATTCATCAACTAAAAAATTTGATTTAATTCAAAAAAAATCTTAATACAATCTAACTCAACTCATGTATATCCTACTTTGATTAAATCCTTAAAACTAATAATTTGAACCTCATAGATCAGTTGGGTTGAAAAATTGACCAACTCAAATCAACTCAATCTATGTACATGCCTAAAAATAGTCTCCTCCCTGTATGATCGTATAGATCTTTTGAGTGTGCAAGGGGATAAAAGTTATTTTTTTAGGTGTAATCTTTTTTTTTTTTTTTAATAATTTAGAATTCAGAGTTTAGCTCTAACTACATGTCCAGAAGCACCTCCTTCAATCCAAGTATGGACGACAATAAATTTTACAGTTAAGCTCACCTATAGAATATGGATCCTTTAGCTACAAGAGAGCATATTTTGAAAACTCCAAACACAGGAAAAAATTATAGTGTCTTTACAGAGTGGAGAGCACAAAATGTTTGAATTTTGAATTTGAATTTGAATACCAAGGAAATGAGCTAACTAACAGTTTTATAGGTACATCTGTGGAGGTGGAAGTAAAGGGGAAGAGAGAGCTGAGACTTGTAAAGCATAGAGAAACTTATGTTATGAATTCTCCAAATCTAATGTTCAAATTCCTTCCAACACCTGGGGCTGAATGGAGTGGCAATATCAGAATTGCATGCCAAGACACTGGTCTTCAAGCTGACTTGCGTTGTAAAGGCCTCTCTTTCTTTGGATTTGGAGGAGGAAATGCAAGATCAATCAAAGGAAACATTTTAGATAGCCGCTCCTCAAAACCTCTTTACGAGGTCATCGGTCATTGGGACAGGTAATCTAAGATTTCACATAGACTCGTATTAAAGGTGTGCGTAAACGAACTCGAACACTGACATATATATTAAAAAAAATGACATAGACAGAGTCCTATTCATTTCCTCCATAAACTCATTCAACTTATATGGCAGAACTGTCACGGTGAAGAACATCGAGAGCGGCGAAGTTTCTGTCATATACGACGCGAAAGAAAACATTTGGAGGCTGAGAACTCCTACCCTTCAAGACGTGAAGGTAAAAACACACTTTCAATACATGATTTTCAATAATTGAATGAAATCTTGAAACAACCAATGAAAGCTCTCTAGATTTGTTCAAGTTCTTGAATAGCTAATAGGGTAAATTATAAATTTAGTCTAACTAATATCTAGATTTTGAAACAATAGAAACTAATATCTAGATTTTGAAAATCATAAGAACTACACTCTAACTTACTTCAAACCAAAGAGACTAAATCGTAGGTTTTTTAAATCCATAGAAAACAAAAGTCTAGATTTTTAAACCACATGAATTAAATTCTAACTTTCTTCAAACTATAGAGACTAAATTTATAATTTACCCTAACTAATACATCTCTCAACTCCATGAATCAAAACATGCACATCATCGCAATTAATTTAAGCATAAAAACAACATACCTGATATTGTGAGTTTCACAACTTTCCACTCAAATATTCAACAGAGTGTGTTGCCAAGTGAATCAGCAGTTTTATGGAGTGATGTGAGCCAAGGCATCATGAGCAAAGACTGGGAAGCTGCAAAAATATCAAAGAGAGCCTTAGAAGACTACCAAAGAGAGGTTGCAAGAGAAATGGCATCCAAAGGTGAGACTTGGGTTCCTAAGTATTTTACTTTTTCTCATACTAAAGAAGGTGGGTTGGACTGCAAACCTATCCAAAACTCAGTCCCTCCAGCCCCCATTATTGTACACAAATAACACATTAGTCCTTTCCTCCCATATTCTTTTTTGTACAATAACAAAACATCAAGTTTTTATAATGTCTTTGCCGTCCTAAGTTATATGGTGAGAATAGTCGACACATACTCTTAATTAAAGTGACTCGAACACTCATAAATATGGAAGTATGTTTTTCCGTGATTCTCTAACATCTAATTCTTTTTTCTTTTGAGTTCAACAATAATTGGGAAGGGGGATCCGGATTTATATACTGTTTTGAATTAATCGTGTTTGACATTGTTTTGAATCATAACTAGAACGTGAGAGGACGCAATAAAAAAAGTTAATTAAGAAAAATATCGATTCATGACAACGAGAACAATAACTTAACCTACTCCAACCCAATATAGAGCTCCGTCGAAGTAAGCAATAGTATTTGGATTGATTAATTATTTTGAGTAATTTGAATGATAATTTATTTTGAGTCTGTTGTAAAAAAATACTCCACTAATCAAGATCTTTCACAGACAAAAACTTGTCTCAAATTGTTGTATAGTTGGAGAAAATATATATAGAGCACTTTATCCAATGATTGGGGATAAATTTTCTTTCAAATAGGTGACATGGTCGATTTTTTAGGTTAAATTGGTGTTGAATTGGATTAACACCAATAAAAATGTATTAACGACTAATTTTAAACAAAGTCTCATTTTAATATAATTGAACAACCATACCTTCTTGACACTTGTTACATGCAAAATAAAACCATTAACATAAATGCAATAATTAGCATATTTTTGGTAGATTTTATTTTAGGAATATTCAATTTCGTTGTGATTCCGTAATAAAACTAATTTGGCTGGACTCGTTTAAAAAACAAAATCAAGATATAATTAAAATAAATAAATGATATCGGTAAAAAGTCCAATCCTATATATTGAATTAATGCCAAAGGTATTGCTTCGGTGACATTAGACACTACCTAATAAGCTATTTATTTAAATTAATAACCCACACATAAAAGTAAAAATCGAAAACCAACCAAATCAAATGGAATCAAACCGTTCCAAATCAATTTAAAATAAATCAATAAAATTATATTTGTGATTGTGTAGGCTAAGGCTGAGCCCGACAGAGCATCAAAAAAGCGACATAAATATATTTATCGTGTTAACTAAATTATTTAAATAACTAAGTTAGAAATTCATCCCACTAGATAAAATAATAATAAGTTAATATTCAAATTTAAAAAATTGGATAAATCTTTACCTTGACCTACTTAATTTAGGTTTTCAAACTCATCCAACAATAATTTAATTATTTAAAAAAAAAAAAAATTATTCCTGCAACCATTTAATCTTGTTTCGTCCTTTACTAATGAAGAGATAATTAATGTTTTGAATTTTTAATTTAAGAAATTTAGTTGATCAAACTGTGACTACAATCTTTCAATTTTATATTTTATTGTCATAGAAAAATATAACGTAAAGTGGGAAAGAAGAATAACCATTTTGGAGTGAGAACTTTTTTTTAAATATTTTTCAACCGTCAATGACATATTTATTTCAAACGACATTTTGACGAAAAATTTATGAATACTCTATTTTGGGTAATTTTGACGCTATAAGTCCGTTTTCGATAGTTAGGGTTAATTTTGACTGGTTAACCTTGTATTGACCATTTTCAGTTGGATTGACATTTGGAGTCACGTACGGTTCGGGCATCCTTAGGCATTTTTAGTGGAAATCGACCAAGGTCAGAGGAAACATGTCCTTAATTTCGGTTCATGTGGGTATTTATATGCATGTTTAGGGAAAATTGGGTAGGATTGATTGATATCCTGAACTGTGTTCCGTTTTTAATACTTGTCGTGTTGTTTAGTTTTTATTGTCATGTTTGTTGGAAAGTAAGATTGCCCATGCATTACTGTTCTTTAAATTCATCGTTAGACTCATGCATTCACTACTAATTGTCATATTCATGCTTATATTGATCACAAGTTATGGATCTTTACTGGGTTTAATAAACTCATCCTTTTCTTTATGAGCATGATCCACAGGTGTGCACAAACTTTATCAGGATGAATGATCTGGAGCTGCGGAGACCATGGGCCTGTCGAGTTTTTTATGTTGTTTTGCATCAATGTTTTCTCTTTATTCCTTGATTTTACTTGAGATCATGTGTATGTTTTCTACCTTGTCGAACAGTTTACGAATTGGGTACCCTATTTTAGTTGATTTACGAACTATTCTTTAAATTGTTTAATGAAGCATTTACTCAGTATGTAAATATCGTTTTACTCATGCATCTAGGGTGAAGGCCTAGGTGGGACCTTTGTAGGGTTGGGCCTTTACCGATAATTTACCTATATTGTATAGTCGACCATAAATTTGATTAGAAAAGATTGTAATTGAAAGCTTGATTTCTTACCTAATTTTTAAGTAGGGTTTTGGGAGCTAAGACCACAGGTATTATCGAATATATTGTATAGTCAGCTATAAAAGATAGCATCTTTCCTTATAAACTTTAAAATTTTGTTTAAGTATTTTCTTTATTTGTATTAAAATTAGGTGTGTAGAAATGAATCGACCAACCCGAATTACCCAACCCAAATCATAAGGGTTGGGTTGGATTGGGTTATTTTTCGGTTTGGGTTGAGTTGAAAAAATTATGAACCGAAATTTTTGGTTCGGATCCGATTGTTGTAAATTCGGTTCGGTTCAACATATAGCGCTACAAATTTATTGACATATTCTTTATATTTTTAAAAAAATAAAACTAAAATATATGCGTATAGGGCTAAAAATTTATCAGTATGTAATCATGGTATAGTGGTAGGGGTGTCAATTTTGTTGTTTCTTTGTATAGAAATTCACAAGTTTTATCTATTTAATTCTATTTTTTTTAGTTCAACTAGAAATTCACAAGTTTTGTGACAATAGCTCTTATTGGAAAATTCAATTCATCTATTAACAAACAAACAAAAACTCATTCTAAGTGCGTAATCTTTTATTACTATTATTTGATAGTCATACAAGTGACATTAATTAGTATGATAATATACATGTTACTGAAAAATAATTCAGTAGTAAAAAATATTATATTTGCAATACATTTATGAACTCGATGAACCAACTCAACCCAACCCCAAAATAGTCATACAAAGGTTGGGTTGGGTTATCTCTTTAATTGGGTTGAGTTGAAGATATGGCCAACCCAAATTTTTGGGTTGAGTTACAATCTCTACCAATCCAATCCAACTCACATACACTCGTAATTAAAATGATTAACATTATCGAATCAATTTCAATAAATATTACGTTGAATTCATCATAAGGATCAATTTTAAACTTTTTATTAAAGTTTATAGACTAAAATTAGACTTTTAAAAGTTTAGAAACTAAAATGAAAGAAACTTGAAAATTTAGGGACTAAAATAAAATTTTAAAAATTTATGGACAAAAATGAAACAAGAGATTTTGCACGAGTTTTAGGTAAAAAAAAATTATGATTTATAAGTTCCAAGCCTTGATGAACATCATTTTGGGTAGATGATGATATTGGATAAGAAAAATTTCATCATATTCATAAAGTAGTAAACTAGTAACAATACTTTCTCTGATGACATTGTCATTTACAGTGAAGAGAAGTTAATATCACGAGAAAGCATAAAAAAAAAATCTGGCGTCAATTTATTCGATAATAATTTCGTTCAAACCTCCTCGGGCTGCCATTCCGAAATCACCGTGTCTCCTACAACACTCCTTCATGTAGCTCTTACAGCACCCACCATGTTCGAAACCTGCACAAGATTTGCCAATTTTGAGTTGTGGGCTCGTCCTTCTGCAGCTTTTACAATTGTTCTTTGTTTCTCTGTTTTCCAAAGGCTTACAGGTACCGGCAAGTTTCGGGATCAAATAGTCTGATACGATCTCGAAACTTGCCGTAGTTTGGATGGCTCCGTGGTTATCTCCATCCGACGCCTTACAAAGAGGATGAAACCCTTCGTTTGAAAGACTTATTGATCTCGATTTACAACGTCCAGCACCTGCACAATTCTTCGCGTGCATTTCGAGTTCCGAAACAATATTGGAAGTGTCACAGCTTCCTTGGTGGCAATGCTTAGGGTCTTGGAGAAGTTCTAGACATTTGGTCTTCTCACATGGGTTTGAATTGCAGGTTTCAGAATAACATATTGAATGAGATAAAGAAACCTGCCGAACGTTCTTTTGAGAGCAACAACCATTGCCAATATGATGATCAGGATTGGACGAGTCACGGTCCTCCAAATCACATTTAGACGTTTTGATGTCATGATCGCGTTCAGCAGATTGGCTAGTATGAGTGTAGCATTCACTATCATGGTGCTTAAAACTGCCAGCAGATCCATTAAGGCTTGCAGGTGAGCTTGTGCATTCGATTTCCACGCATGAATTTGGAGATCTACGTCTGTCCTCAACATGATGATCGGCGCATGAAAAATGAGCATGATGGTCATGTTCATGAATGTGTTGAGCAGATTGGCTATTATTATGAGTACAACATTCAATTTCATGGAGCTCAACACTGCCTCCAGATCCACTGAGACTGGCGGGTGAGCTTGTGCACTTGATTTTCTCACATGAAGTAACAGACGAGCAAAGCTCTCGTGTGCTCTTTAGATTACAATGTCTGTCCTCGACGTGCTGATCAGAAATATGGGCATGATGGTCATGAATATGATCATCAGGGTGGTTGTTATGGACGCAATGTTCATGTTCGAAGGGTTTTACACTGCCTGAAGAATCATCTACCTTGGAGCTTGAGTCCACAAGATAACTTTCCTTGCATGAACTAGAATTTTCCATCCCGGAATCACATATGGAAATACATTTCTGAGGTAAACAACCATCACGAGTTCTCTTGAGAGAGCCGCACTCCTCTCGTACATGGTGATGATGGTGCTGATGAGTAGGAGAGTGAGAAATGTTAATGTTGCACCTGTGATCATGAGTGTCACCATGTTCACAGGATTTTACACTGCCTGCAGGATTTGAGTCCACACTTTTACTTTTCTTGCATGAACTCAAAGTTTTCAACTCGGAATCGCACTTGGAAGCACAATTCTGAGATACACAACTAACATGAGTTTTCTTGACAGACTTGCACTCCTCGTGCTCGTGCTCGTGCTCGTGCTCGTGATGATGGTGATGGTGATGGTGATGATGACTGGAAGAGTGGGAACTGTCATTGCTGCAACCATGATCATGGGTGTGACCACCATGTTCGTCTGAATGACTACTAACATGACAACATTTGTGTTTGGAGGAACAATGAGTAGCCGAAAACTTGCCCGATTTTTTCCCTCTGTGTCTGTCAGTTCCTCGCAGCAGGAGCATACTGTTGAGGGTAACTAGCACACAGGCTCCACCATCGGCAAGAACTGCTGCCCAAACAAGTGGATGGCCACCAAATGCCAGCCCGAGTACAGCAATCCTTGGAGCGAGTGACAGAATCACATTTTCGATTACTTTTTTATTAGCTCTTCTTGCAAGTCGGATGGCTTTTGGAATTTTTCGAACATCATTAGTCATTAGAATTACATCTGCAGTTTCAATTGCAAGGGCTGATCCTGAGATTCCCATCGATATACCAATATCAGCCGTGGCCAAGGCAGGGGCATCATTTAAACCATCACCAATCATGGCTGTTGGTCCCTCGCTTTTGAACTCATTGATGAGTCTTGTCTTGTCTTCAGGTAGAAGTTCAGCATGGACTGTTTTCAAAGCCTTTCCCAACTGCACATCGGGATAACTGATTTTTTGAGATTTTTACAAATGGTAACAAATGCCATTACTCGTTCCAAATAAATTTCAATCCAAGTTTGGATTTTTAACTGGTAAATGCCAAAGGGATGAGCAGAATAACATATTATAGACGGATCAAAAGAAAGTTCTAAACATCAGTGCAACGCGAAAAATCTATAGGCAAAGCAGAGGAAAGAATGCTTACTTCTTCTTGTGCTTGCAAGGCTGCTGCAAAACTGTCTCCAGTGAGCATAGCTGTCTTTATACCAAGAGATTGTAGCTCATCCATGGCTTCTCTAGCTCCGGTTCTGCAAGAATCTGATAGACTAAAGATTCCAGCTGCAGTAGTTCCACAGAATATGTATCCAACAGTTCTTCCATTCTGCATTTCATCTTTGATCTCTGGAACTGAAAATATATACATCCACCAATAAGGATGATAAGAAGAAATCAGTGCCTATTTTCTATCCACCAAAATAAAATTTTCAAAAAAAAAACCCTCCAGAACTTTCTTATGTTATTATGAAGCACTTATTTGATGTGAAAACCCCAACCTTTAGAACAATTGGCTCTCATAGCAATTTTTTTATTTCCGATATAGATGTCTATCCCATCAATCCGCCCTTGAACACCTTCCCCAGGAAAATTTTGAAAGTCCTCCACATTTTCAGGTTTAGGATCAATGAATAGTGATCTCCCATGGTCAACAAGTGCAGCTGCCATTGGATGGCTGGACTTGCTCTCGATGCTCGACACCCTTGAAGAGAGAGAAAGCAAAGGTTGACACAAAAATCATTAGCTTATAGATACTGCAAAGTCAAACCTTAAAAATATAAGGATGTCTCTTCAATCTCAACAGAACTTTATGAAAAGACCATTAGTTTTGCACTTACCAGTATAACAATGTCTCTAAGCTTAAACTGTCCTTGTCAAGAACTTGAAATTCAGTCACCATAAATTCACCCCTGGTTATTGTCCCAGTTTTATCAAAGGCCATGATCTTAATTTTTCCAAGAGTTTCAAGGTAGTCGCCTCCTTTGATTAAAAGTCCAGAAGTGGCTGCCTTAGAAAGTGCACAAAACGATGCAACGGGTGTGGAGAGGATGAATGCACAAGGACATGCGCTTACTAACACAACCAGGGCCAAGTGAAACCAATGGCTGCGATTGGGAAGTCTCAAAGCATATGGAACCACGGCTGTGCAAATTGATATTATAAAAACAGCTGCATATTCGAGAACAATCGGTATCAATATCAAAGGTGAGAAGTGGTTTGAGCAAAGACTTAATTGATAGGTAAGAGATTTAAAAAATATATATGTGGATATCCATGAGTGACCAAGTCAGTTACCCCCACCTAGACTATTTTCACGGATCATACCATTAGGAAATTAATTCATAGGTAAGTAGCCACCATGGATTGAACCATTAACTCTTAGCTACTTAAAATCCTCTTGACAACTAGGTTGGAGATGGTTATAGGTTTTCTTTTTTTTGAACGCTGAAAAATAGAAACTTCGTTCCACCCGTGGTAACCACACCCTTCCCTAGGTCAGGGACCAAGAGAGATCGAAGGAATGGAGACACGGGAGGTATCTACGAATCAATGTCACAGGTGGATTTCAAACCTTACAACCTTGAGGGAAGCACACCTTCAAAACTCAAGCCTTCGACCATTACGCTACTCCTTGGGGACCATGATGGTTATAGGTAAAAGATATAAGATATCTTTATTCTTCTCTTAAGTTCACTCATAATTCAACTGATGACTAATAACTTCTTTTTTATATATTCATGAATGGTCACCTTTATTCATGAATGGTCACCTTAAGCGCACCTCGACTATTTCACGGGACATACTATCTGAGCCTACGACATATGTATGCCAAAGAAATTAATTTCTAAGTAGGTAGAAAAACAACCTCTTATTTCCCTAATACTAATACTAATATTCGTTGGTAAGAACTGGCAATCCAAGTGATCAAATTCAAGTCTTCTGACTCAAACAACATAACTACTAAACCTCAAAACTTGAGACGATAAGATCCCCAGTGTCGGAGGGATGACTCGTAAATGCAAGTGTCCACAAGATTATTTATCCATTTTCCCTCCATAACTTATCTTCAAGAATTTCTTAATAATCAGCAAATCAAGTGGGTTAAAAGAAGAAGGAAATACTAGACATGACTCTCACGGGACATTAATCAAGCAGTTGGTGGGCACACCTGGAGTATAGAATTTGGCACATTTGTCAATGATCCTTTGAGTTCTAGATTTATTGTTCTCAGCCTCTTCAACCAGCTTAGCCATTTTAGCCACCACGCAGTCTTCAGCAAGAGCAGTAGTCCTAACAGTAACATACCCTAAACAGAACAGAACCCACAGTCAAAAACTTCCTCTACTTTCCAAACTAGAAACTAATTCTTCAAAAAAGAGAGACAGAAATTACCATTTAGATTAATAGTACCAGCCCAAACAGTGGAGTTGATTTGTTTCGAAACAGGGAAAGATTCACCAGTAAGCGTTTTCTCATCCACTTCACAGTTTCCTTCCACAACGATTCCATCGATTGGAATGTCTTCGCCGGCCTTCACGGCGAGTAGAGTCCCTAATTTGACCTCGTCGGCGCCGACAACTTCGCCGGTATCGGCTAGAACCGCTTTCTGAGGAGCGATGCTCAGAAGGGACGACATGACGGCTCTGGCCTAAGCACATTTTTCCAGGTTCGCGTGATTTGGTCGAGTTTAAGAATTGTGTACTTTGAATAACTACAAATTCAAAGCTAATCTAGAACATAGATTTAAGAGAGAAAAACCTTGTGGCTGGCTCTGGATTCGAGCCAGTGGGAAATCGTGAAGAGGAAGACGATGGTGGCAGCTTCCAAATAATCCTTCAACACAATTGTCCCGATCACTGTAATAATTTATACAGCTTTTTAATTTATTACAAACGCCTAAAATTGATTAGGATAAATTATACACTTCCATCAAAGTTATAACATTTGTTAGCAATTTGAGTGTTTAGTAAGTATTTGTTTGTTCCAAGGTTTTAATAGACGGTTTAGAAAGAATTGTTATTAATGTTTGTTTGTTTGAATGTTTTAAAAGAGTGATTATAAAGAAGTAATAAAAAGTGTTTTGGTTGTGATATGATGTGACATGAATATTTTTATTTATTTTTTTTGTAAATGTATTTGCATAAATAAAGGAAAAAAAAAATTAAAAAAAAATTGCACTGGCGCCACGTGGCGTTTTCTAATTGCATCACGTGGCATTGAAATGAGGTAGTTTGTCCCCTCACACCACACAAATTCTGAAAAAATAATAATAATAATAAAACTAGCATTTAACTTAAAACCAACTCCTATTTCAAAACCTTTTAACAAACACCCCTAGAGTTTTAATATGGTTCGAAGAAATGTAATTATAAAAATTAAAATTTAATCAAAAAACTAATTATTATTGCCAAAAATAGTTCAGTAATCACGTTCGCCCTAAATCAAACATCCAAAGACATAAAAAAAATAATGAATATTACAAATTAATGTCACAAATAAGTATCGAACTTGTATCTTAAGGTATTCTTAGTCCACAAACGGATCATGGGTGAGTGAAACTAATGGTTCCAAAAAATTAATCAAATAAATTTGAAATTAAATTATATTTTTTCAAAATGAAATTAAAAATATATTTTAATTTATTTAAATATCAAATTCAAGAAATTAATATCTTTTAAAAAAATCGAATCTAAATAGACTTGTTTGGATTCAGTTTCATCTATTCTTTTGCCTCAGTGATGTTACACGTTTTAGTTTATCATATTTAAGAGTGAATTATACGAATGTCATAAACCATATAAAATTGTTTTAAATAATTTATATTGCCTGTAAAACAAATAATAAAAAAAAAAAAAAAAAAAAACAACCTGCAATCAAAGCAAGAGCGTTGATGTCAAAAAATCTGAGATTACGAAGGGCGGCGATGAATTTGACGAGTATCGGCCAGATTCCGGCAGCGACGGCGGCCAAAGCCAGCCATCGGAAAATAGGGTTCACATATTTGAGAAACGACAGAAGCAGCAGCAGCCCACACACCACTGTAAATGGGCTCGGCCATTTTTTTCTATAATTTTTCTCATCTCCGTATGATCTTACGTTCGCTTCCAATCTCGCTTGGTTTAACACTTTAACTGTCGCATTAAACACAAAAACGTGAAAATGTGTATCTTTACTGCGAAAATTAAATTATTTAATTTCATATTTTAAGAAATCGAAATATATAAAAACAAACACAAAATTGAGTCCAACCAAATATATAGAAGTATTAGAGATAAATAAAAAATATATCAATAGACGATCAAACATGCTACTAAAATATTATAAATATTATGTTATTTATAGGATACGATTGTTTTATTTAGTAAAAAGAAAATTGAAATCAAGTGAGACGATGAAAAATAAATCAAATTCTAACTAAAATCAATTAGAAAAGAAAATTAAATTTATTAGTTTTGTTATTTATTAATCGAGTATAATTTTTCCTTTTTTTAGTAAAAATTGGGAGATAGAGACAATAAACCCTAAATAAAAGACATTATAAAAATTCAAATCAGTGATCGAGTAGATGCAAATGCACCACTACTTTCAGCTGAACTATTTTGATAAAATACATGACATTCATTGATGGAAATAATATTATTTTGTATTAGATGAGTTATAAATTTGATTTATCATATTTATTAAATAATATTTAATGACCTATGAGAAAACAAAAACCAATTAAAAATCTCAAAACAATATCACCATTATTAATTTAAGAAGACAAAACTATGTTGTTAGCAAAAAAGAAAAAAAAGAGAGATAAAAGAAAGTGATGTGAAAAAAGAAAAAGGAACGTTATTCTTCTTTATCAAAAGCATATCCACGTCACCAATCACTTATAAACTGAATATATATATATATATATATATAAGGTGGGACCCACCATATTGAATTCTGAATGTCACCTTTTAATTGGGTTTCCCTTTCCTCACATAATAAACCAACAGAATACATTATTTGATAACACAAATTATTTATATATTTTTAATATATAAAAAAAAAGTGACATAAAATAAAATAAAATAATAAAAGAAAAGAAAAGAAAAAACTCCCATTTACAAAACAAATGGCAACAACGGTTTCATAAGTTTGGCAGTTTGTTTGAATTTTATCAAGTCCATGCAATGACCCTACTATTTTATTTTATTTAAAACCGATTAATTTTAAAAAAAAAATAATTTAAGTTAACAAAATTTAGAGGCGAAGAGATTCAAATCCATGACATCTTATATACAATCGATCGATTATTGTTATTGGAAAAATAATGAATTCTTGTTGAATTTTGGAAAAGCAAAACATATATTAAAATAATCTTCCCCAATAGCTATACAAACGTTATCAAAATTATGAGCTTATTTAAGTATAGCTTTCAAACTTTAAGTAGGCAATAGCTAATTAAGTGGCTATATCGATCATCGCTACCAAACTTAAGAAAACTTATAAATTAGCATTCTCTAAATGTCAACTTAAACCTAGCTTAACAACTTAAAAACATTTAATAATCAAAAAAAAAAAAACAACTAAAAACATTTATTATTTTCCTTAAATACATGCTTGGGGTCGAAAAATGAGTGAAATAGAAAAAAAAATGATTTGGAAATCATTTTTGAATCACCAAAACCAAATTATGTTTATATTAAATTATTTGAATTAAAAAAAAAAAAAAGCTTTTTTTTTCTTTTCACAAAAACTCTAGAAAAACTTTTGTTGAGAAAATTTGATAAGAAATACTTACCTCTTATCGGTTATCGACTCTTCTTAGTATATATGAGACAATATTGTTCAATGTTATAGTTTTTTTTTTAAATATTATTGAAATAAAAAATGGCGACATTGATTAGTATTGAATATAAATTAATTAGAAGGATTTGCCTGTTTAGATAAGTAATTATCAAAATAGATCGTTTGGAGTGAGGAGTTAGAAGTGACAGATTGAAATGAAAGGTCGAAACTTTTTTTCAACCTAAACAAACACATTCGTTCCCCAATTAATAATAGTTCGAATTCAAAATCATTATATAAAAGAAAAAAAAAAAACATACCTATTTGAGCTTGAGAAACAAGAAGATTATCATGAACAACAATTAGAGTTCTTGTAGCAACAATAACTTTAATATCTTTAATTCCTTCAATCCTCTTTAATATATTCTCGACCAAAGGAACTTCAGAAGAGCAGCAAATCCCCAATACGTCAAAATAACTTTTCTGCAACCGGCCGCCGCCGTTCTTTCCGGCCACCACTACTTCTTCCGATGCCGTGGCCGCCGCCATACAACTAATCTACCACCTCACTCTCTCAATCTTATCCAAATCCACCCTGCAGTAAAATAATAAATCCCCCAAACACCTAAGTTTTAGAAAATCAAAACCATATAATAATAATAATAATAATAACTATCGAACAAACTTTGTAACGCCGAAGAGAGCTGCCAAAGTATTTATATATATAAATTAAAAAAGAAGTTAGGTAAAGAAGAATATTTTCGTGTTAAAAAAAAAAAAAAAAGAGGGAGAGAGAGAGAGTAACCGTGGAGAGAAAGAGAGAGAGAGAGAGAGAGAGATGCAATATTAAAAGCTACTGAAATTTAGGAGAAGGCGTTGTGTGTGGAAAAATTGGATGAGAGGCAATTTGGGAGAGAGATAATATATGTAAAGGGAGGGCTTAAAATAATGAAGGATTCAAGCTTGTGGAAATGCCTTTTTATAAAGGAAGATTTGTGGGATAAAATGTATTTGGTCACTTTTTAAATTTATGTGTTTGGTTTTTTAAATATTTTCAAATTAATTATTTCTATTTTAAGTCACACATTTTACTAATTTATATTTATTTATATATTTTAACTAACACTATTTTGATTATAAGATTATATTTCAATAATAAATCAAAATAGTGTTAGTTAAATATGAGTATATTCTTATCGTCAAAAAAAAAAAACTCTAAATTTAAAATCGATATTTAACTCTCGATTTATTTTAGTAAATGGGTTAATGGGTGGTAAAAGAATTTATACTGAGGTACATTTGTTCAATTTTTTAACTTGTGTTTATCTATAGTTTTGAGTTGATTCTCAAGAATTAAATGTAAAAAAATGAATAAGAATGTTTGACTATTGTTTTTCTTTTTATCTCCATGTAAAGGTGTTAGATAACCTTGGTGAGAATTGTACTAGTTTCTTCATAATTTATTTTATTGTTGTGCGGATGTCCTAGGCTATGATTCATATATATCAAAATTTAAATTAAAATAAGTTTTATAATTAATTAATATTTCAACCTCATCGTGCTTTTTTTTTTTCCCTAAAGTTACAACATTAGAGGTAGAAGATTCGAATTATAGATCAATTACATAATAGTACATTATTAATATCAAATAAGTTATGCTCGGCATAATGCTATTTACATATACTTGTTTTGAATTGTTTTTTTTTTCCTTAGCTTGCTTATTTTTGTTTAGAAATTATGAAAAACCTTAGTTTCGAAGATTTTATAATTGAGTTGTCGAAAAAATTTAAGTGGAACTAGTTGATATATGTAGTTCTTGCATTGAGGCATAAATTTGAGAACAAACTGTGTCAAACACCAATTTATAGGATTGGACCCGTGACGCTAATGTTGAATTAGAATAACACCGAACAATGAAATTACTGCACCACAAACTCATTAATATTTGTATATAGTTCTCATCTTATTTATGTAGATAATAATGTATCACATTTTTAATTTATCATTGCTTTTTTATTAGTCTAATCATCGTTTTATCTCACATTTAACAGAAAGCACACCGTGAATATATCTCTTCATATTTTTAGCCAGTAAATAATATAAAGATTATAAATGCGTATGTTAGCTTAAAAAATATGCCTTGA
>JBBMEG010040640.1:2471-19393 GCA_037832605.1 Cyclanthera cordifolia | reverse complement strand
CCATCACATGCCACCAAATGCACCAGAGCAGCTTGTTCTTCCTCTGTAAAGTAAGTCAGAGAATCTATTTTCTTAATAGACACTTCTCTGTAATTGTTTATTATCTCCTGCCTCTGGATTTGCTAGTTGCTGGCATTGTCCAACTTCTCTTCAGTCATTTGAGTGTGCTTCTTGAGAACATTTAGTAACTCAGCATCTTTTTCAGCCCTCTTCCTTTTACTACCACTAGCCCTGGATTGTCTCCCGTCTTGACTTACGGTGCCCATTTCAACATTATTCGTATATCTAGGTTCTCGACATTCATACTCGGTCCCTCAGCGGGTGTGCGGTACGATTGTGTCTCATGGACATAGTAATCAGGCAAATTAAGATCTAGGAAATCCTCAGGCACAGGCTGTCGACTAGCCTCCCTTGACGCAGCTGTTTTCGTTGCTTGCAGTAGTGGGATTTGTGTGAGCTTTCCCTGTACCTCGATCTTCTATGAATATGTGGACCAGTGCATCGAGATGTGGGAATGGTTTGTTCCAAAGACCTTTCGCGTTAGGATGTGTCTATAAGAGAAAATGATATATTATTAGGGACCAGTGATATACAAGGTTAGATATGATGTTGAATATGGTAAATGTGAAGAAGTAATATACTTTCAACCATTCATTGAATGTGTCCTTCTCCATTTCCACACACTTCCTTTCATCGTTCCATCCGAATCCACATCATGCGGGGCCAAGCATCTCCTTGATACCCTGATATTGTTTCTTGAACGTACAAACTTTACTCTCAATACTACTATTATTTATTCTTGTGTTAGATGATTTCTCTTGCATGTGCATAAGCAATGTGTTGTTGAGGTACCCTAGTTTGAATGTGCCACCAGGTGCTATGAGGTGTTTTCCCTCCAAGGCCAGATGTCTTCGATTAAATAGGCATCATCGACTGGAGTCCACTGGTGTCTATTAAATGCTCTATTCGCGCCTGACATTGCAATGTAATGGGAAAACGATATTATTAAAGTTGTAATGCCTGAATAATATACCTTATAAACCAATGATTGTAAGCAATGTTTATGTATAAAGATGCACAATTAGTGATATACAATATTTTTTGTAGTCCTACGCATTAATTTGAAGTTGGACAAAATGTTATATAAACTATTTAAGCAGAAAATCACCAAGCAGAAAATATTTGCTCAGCGAGCATTTCTCGAAACTGACTCCACTCATCGGACACATCTATTAAATCTATATTATCCAGCTCGATACATTCTCTGTGTGAAGCAGTAGAAACTGTATCTTGATCATCGAATTCATCAAGCGAACCTTCCCACATCTCTCTTATGATGAGGTTATTAATGTAGCTTGTAGCCATAATGATGTGACTTTTCATTTCCACGTCATAGTTTCTTTTTTTCTGTAGTATCGCCCAGGTTCCCTTAAGTCTACCAAATGCTCTCTCGATTATATTGCGTGCAGAAGAATGTCTCATATTATATAATTCTTTCGCTGTCTTCGGAGCATTTGCAGTGCCTTTCCAATCAGCTAGGTGATACATTTCTCCTCTATACGGTGTAAGAAATCCTTCCGCATTCTCATAACCCGCATCACAAAGGTAGGAAAACCCTGCCGACCGATAAACGTGTATTTAGGAAGATAACCAAAAATTCAAATGTGTTGTAGTTAGGAAGGTTATTATTATATATTACCGCGGAGCACTTTCAAGACACTCGGTTGTGATAGAGAATCTCGTAGTACTCGAGAATCTGCTGTTGAGCCCTCGAATCCTGCGGAGATGAAAATAAATTCTCCGTTCAGCGCACAAACACCTATAACATTTGTTGTTAGATGGCATTTCCTCGTTCGGTATCGAGGTTGGTCAACCGTCGCCACCCTAACTTCTATGTAAGTGCCATCTAATGCACCTAGACAATTCTACAAAATTATACCAGTCGGACGCGGTCTTATTGTTAAAAGTTGAGTACGTATACCATTATTTACCTCGAACCACTTCCATAGATAGTTGTTGCTCTCGCTCGTTATAGGTTCCGGTTTTTTTAACAACTCTCAATGACACTGTAAAACCGCTACTAGCACTTCATGGAAATACCGTGAAACTGTTTCCCCCGACCGCGCCCACTTTGTTTGAACGATCTGATTTTTTACTTCATGGGCACAAATGTATAGAAACATTGCAACCATCTCAACTAACCCCACACACCTAGTAGGCCTTAGGCCGCCCCTCGTACTTAATAAAGCACATAGTTTGTTAAATGTTGCTCTATTCAATCTAGTAAGCTCCCGACACGATCTATCATTCTTCGTTATCGGATGGAAGCAATTCATACTTCTCATCGTGTGTTTCCATATGGCTAGTTCAGCTTCCTCCTTCTCGTCCTCATTATCACCATTCTCGTCCATCAATGTAATAAGGCCGAGGAATTGTTGGCTACTGTCTTTGATTAAGTTTAGGGTTTCAAGAGCCCCTACGTTTTCAGTATCTTCTTTGTTTGACGACATGTGACAACTTTCGTGTGAAAGCGCCTATATCAATGACTACCACATAAGATGGTTACTAGTTGAACCTTAGTAACTGAATTTCTTACTAAGGTTCATAATATAGAACTTCTTATGAAGCTATCAAAATTCACGTTTTAACTTGTTAACTTTGTTAATAAAGTGCACTTTTGAAGTACTTTTCAAACAGGTTATGAAAAATTCAATTTTGAATTGAGTTATCAAAGTCCACTTTTTAAAAATTACCTTCTTCGTAAATGTAATAAATCTAAACTTTTCAATAATCCAGTATGAAGTATCTTATCAAACTTCAAATTTCAAATTATTGACCTAGTGTTGAAGCAATGTTAACTATTGAGCTAGTGTTGAAATATGAACTATGTTATTAGACTTCAAATTCAATGTAAGTTATGAAATTTAACTTTTCAAGTAGTATTCAAATATGAACTAAGTTATGAAAGTTCAAATTTTATGTAAGTTATGAAATTTAACTTTTGAGGTAGTGTTTAAATATGATCTATCTTATGAAACTTCAAATTTAGTATTCAAATATAAACTAAGTTATGAAAATTCAAATTGTATCTAAGTTTTGAAAGTTAACTTTGTAAGTGGTGTTTAAATATTAACTATCAAGTTACGAAATTTAACTTTTCAAGTAGTATTCAAATATGAACTAAGTTATGAAAGCAAACTTTCTAAGTGGTGTTTAAATATCAACTATGTTATCAAACTTCAAATGTTAGGTAAGTTATGAAATTTCAAATTGTATCTAAGTTATGAAAGTTAACTGTTTAGATAGTATTTAAATATGATATATCTTATGAAACTTCAAATTTTATGTAAGTTAGGAAATTTAACTTTTCAAGTAGTATTCAAATATGAGTTAAGTTATGAAAGTTCAAATTTTATGTAAGTTATGAAAGTTAACTTTTGAGGTAGTGTTCAAATATGAACTAACTTCCAATTTTTATGTAAGTTATGAAATATAACTTTCCAAGTAGTATTCAAATATGAAATAAGTTGTGAAAATTTAAAATATATCTAAGTTAAGAAACTTAACTTTTGAAGTAAGTTAAGAAACTTAACTTTTGAAGTAATGTTGAAATAGGAACACAGTTATGAAAATTCAAATTTTATCTATGTTATGGAAGTCTACAATTGAAGTTATGAAATATAACTTTTCAACTTGTATTCAAATATGACCTAAGTTATGAAATATGAACTAGTGTTGAAATATGAACTAAATTATAAAACTTCAAATTTCATTCAAAGTCCATACAAAGTCCATTCAAAAGTTAAATATCAAAATTTATACAAAGTCCATACAAACAGAACAAAACAAAAGTTCATACAAGCATTATCCATTACAAAGCAAACAAATAGAACAAAACGAAAGTATAAATCCATTAGAAATAAGTAGAATGACTAAAAACCTACCTTCAATTTGAGTTAGGAACTTCTTCGAACACGGTTGAACCACTTCGAGCCTACTCGTGATATCAAAGTCTCACCTACAAAACA
This sequence comes from Cyclanthera cordifolia, assembly GCA_037832605.1. Lineage (NCBI taxonomy): Eukaryota > Viridiplantae > Streptophyta > Magnoliopsida > Cucurbitales > Cucurbitaceae > Cyclanthera > Cyclanthera cordifolia. The sequence goes on along the minus strand of JBBMEG010040640.1, from coordinate 15,365 downwards.
AATTATGTTAGTAAATCATTTAAAAAATTTAAATCAGAATGAAGAATAAAGAGTAAAGATGAGAGAAGGAAGAACTTACCAAAGTAAGTTATGAAACCTTGCATTTGAAACCAACGAACCTTTCATTTTTTATAACACGATGTGCATTAAATAAGGCCAACCAACATAATCAATATGTTGGATAAAAGTCTTATCAATCAAGAATAAATGTTCTAAATTAATTGGGTAGATAAAAATCAAATCAAGTACACTTATTGGGATACTCTGAAGTACACTTTCTAGGATATGGTAGATATGAACCATTAATGGCCTCAGGTTTAGGACACTTCAATTCAAAATAAAACCAGCATAAATATAACTTGTAACACTAACTAGCCTCACGATTGTTTAACTAGCCTCATAAGTGGGAAAGCAACAAATTCAGTGAATATCATAGTCACTGAACATGGCCAAATTCATATGTACACCAGGATGCAACAATATGTTGATCGGCACACATACGAATCTAGCACAAAAGTTCAACAATCTACTGTCAACATTAGTATCAGTAAAGCATCACATGCTAGGGACATAAATCAAAACATAATGCATCATTGGCTGGTTTTATTCAAAGGAAACAATCAACATCATTGGCAATTACACAATACAGAACAAGCTAAAGCATGATGGTTTTAAGTCGATCAGAAGCAAGAGAAATACAAACATCATTCGCCATAAGAGAAGAGAAAGAGTAACCTTCAAGTTGTAGGCAATGGTATAAACATGAGTTCCATTGAGGTTAAACCTCAATGGAACTAGGAATTCCCTTCACCAGTACAACCTAAAAAGAAGCAAATGACAAACAAATGACAAAAGAATGATAAATGGAATGAACACAATAACAACAGTAAAGAGTAAAGATGAGAGATGTACCATAAGTATGTCGGTTTGGATAACCGAAGGGTTATAGGCAACGGTATGAGCATAACATTCTTTCAAGTTCAATCTCGAAGAATGATTCACGTCAATACGCTCACTAGTAAACCTAATGTTACAAGGAAACACGTTAGTTTAAAAGAGGTGAAACCACAAAGACAAAACAAAAACGAATAGATCAGAAAAGGACAAATCGTAACCATTTTTTTTGTAAAAGGATACATATATGGACATGGATATACAAAACAGGGAGGAAGCAGAGAGCAATCGAGGGAAAATGAAGAACAAACTAAAATACGCTAGACCATATCGAAACCCTAACCCAAAATGTTTAAGAAACATAGATCTCAACATGCGAAGCAAGAAAATATGGAAACTAGAGAGAAATCGCAGACATTGACATATAGAAAACAAAAACGAGTAGAAACCCTAACTCACCGTCGTCAAGAAACAAACAGACGTGGATATGGAAATCGAAAATAGAGAGAATGTAGAGAGAAATCCAAGAGTAAAACATATAGACACAAAAATTAACCAAAGCCCGAACTCACCTAGGTTAAGAAACCGACAGATCTCGACATGCAAATCGAAAATAGAGAGAAACTAGAGAGAAATCGCAGATAAATATAGATACAAAAAAAAAGAGAAACCCTAACTCACCAGGTTAGGAAACCGAAAGATCTCGACATGCAAATGGAAAACAGAGAGAAATTCGAGAGAAATCGCAACGAAACACGAATACAAACAAAAGGAGACGAAACCCTAACTCACCATCTTGAAGAAACCAAGAGATTTGGACATGCAAATCAAGAACACAGAGAAATAGAGAGAAATCATAAACAAAAACCCACCCCAAATCGAAGAAACCATCGCGTACCAGACACTAAACAGTAGAGAAAACAATAGAGAAAACGAGAGAGAAAACGAGGGAGATGGAAAATACCAAAAAATAAATGAAATTGAAGGAAACATTGCAAACCATAGAGAAACTAGAGAGAAAACAAAAATACCCAAATGGAGTTCGAACGACAGCGAAGAGGAGTAGGTGGGACGCGCGTGAAGTGCGTGAGAAAGTGGCCGCGAACACCGCGAGTAACCCAATCGTGAAATGGCCATCTTCACACACCGGGTTCGAATGTTTAAATAACCCGGCGGCCCAAATGCCGGGTTATTACACTTGCCGGCCCAAAACGCCAGCCCAAACACGCCTTTAGTGCACAAAGAATTTGGTGTTTGGGGGTGTTTGTTTGTAAAATTGTAGTGTGTTTATTTTGAGTGTTTAGAAATGAGGAGTCATTTTTTAGTGATTATAAAGAAGAAATTGTAATAATAGCTCGTTTGTATAAGGTTTTTAAAGAGTGATTATAAAAGCTCGTTTATAAAATCTCCATAAACACTCAAAACAAACAGCCACTTGGTTTCATTATTTGGTGTTAATCCAATTCAAGAGCGTCATTGTTTGTAGTGCCTTTTATATAGGGTTTGTTGTCCCCTCCTCTATTTTAGTCCCTCTACTTCAACTATCATTTTTTATTCATTTTGATCTTGAATAAATTGAGAGCCAAATACTAATTTGTGGATATCCAAATCAGTAATGGAGGAACTCTGGGTTTTTTTTTATAGATGACACTATTGCTCTCAAATAAATTGAGAGTTAAATACTGATTTCCAAAATCGAACATGTGACGCTGATGTTGAATTAGATTAACACCAAACAATGAAACTACTACTCGTCAACCCTTTCGATCTTGAGAAAGATGAGAGAAGGATGAAGATGAGGACAATAAATTATTCTAAATGTTTATTTTGCCAATTCAACAATATTTTTACTATGGTTAAGTTTTTTTCCTTAATCTTGTAAAGGCCCGACCCAAGCTGGGTTCCTGTATACGTCTTTATCCCAAATGCATGAGTAAATCAACTTTAATCACTTGAGACATGTTAAATAGTACTTTTGTTAAAAAGAAAAATCATAACAAGTTCTAAATACTAAGTAAAAATAGGGTACCCAGTTCTAAGTCTTAAAACATATAAATAAGTAAAATTGTAAAATGTCTAAAAAACATAAAGTGCGGAATGAATTAATATCAAAATGGTAAAGATGCGACGAATCCATGGTCCTCTCAGCTCCACCTGTGGGAGCCCACAAAAGAATAGGGCGACTTTTAACTCAGTACGGATCCCTAGCTCAGAATCAGTATAAGCATAAATAAGGTTATTAACGATAACTACACATCCTAAGGAAAGAATATTCAAACATATTATTGTCGGGGTAACCCTTGGGAGGTATTTACCTACCTGGTCTTACAGTTAGTTATACATGATAGATTGCCCGGGTACCCCATGTAACGGGATAACCTGCCAGGACTTATGATAAGACAACGTGCTTAGGTATTGTGGATGTCTAGATTACCTGTCAGGTTGGATAGTATAATAGGTGTCGTGCCTTGGTATCACATGGTGATTACCGAACAGGTCATATAATAGAGTACATATTATGCGTAGGTATCATATGAGAATAATTACCTTCTAGGTCTTATAGTGTGTAAATATGAGTGCTTGGGTATCCCTTGTAAATGGATTACCTGTCAAGACTTTCAGTATTGCATTAAAAGTAAGACACCACACCACAACATACTAAACAAGCATAATGATATAACGTGCTCACGTTTATAATTACATGTGTAACACTTATTAGGCTTACCTAACATGGATTCTCAAGACAATTCAGTAAGTATACAAGTCAATCATGACATCAAACATGTGGATTATACACCATTCAAATAATTCATTAGGAAACAGGGATGTAACAACTAATTTAACTCCTAAATATGCTTATAAATACCAACAAGATCTCAAACTAGGGTAACAGATCACTTACCTTGACCGAAATCCACTAAGATTGCTCCAAGAAACTTGAACTGCAGCTCTTAGAAGTCTCCCCGACAAATATTGGCCATAACAACATTAAGGAGTCAAACCATCACAATCGTACTAAGAACGTCGAAAGTTCCCATAAATGACTTTATGGAAACACCTCAAATGAACGAAGGCAGTGCGTGGCCGGAAAAGTCCTCGACACGTGGGCAAAGAGGTGGGGCGTGAAAACTGGGCGACAACGTGTGGATTACATGCGTAGGGGAACAAAACCATAGGCTCAAGATGCGTGGTGTCATGATCCAACTTTGTTGTCGTTGCAAAGCGATCGTGAGTCACCTGCTCTAACCTGGCGAGCAAGTCAACCTAACGAAAATCATAGAGCAGGTGGCACAACGGGAGCAACCTCTATCACGAGCCTCGTGAAAAGGTTTTCGAAAGAGAGAGAAAGAAGGTTGACTTTATGAAAACACCATCAATGAACGAAGGCATTGCGTGGCCGGAAAAGTCCTCGGTGCGTGGGCAAAGAGGTGGCGAGTGAAAACTTGGTGACAACGTGTGGATTCCATGTGTAGAGGAACAAAACCATAGGCTCAGGATGCGTGTTGTCATGATCCAACTTCGTTGTCGTTGCAAAGCGATCGTGAGACACCTGCTCTAACCCGGCGAGCAAGTCAGCCAAACAAAAATCGTAGAGCGGGTGGCATAACGGGTGCAACCTCTATCACGGGCCTCGTGAAACTGTTTTCGAAAGAGAGAGAAAGAAGGTTTTGAAATACATTTTGTCTTTGAATGTTATATGACAAGATGCAATAAGGGACACAACAACTAGCTTGCATTCATCATAATAGCTTGGTAGGAAGGAAACTTAAAGAGTCATACCCCTTATAGTATATTTTGGCACATTTTTGATGTGGCAGGCTTGAACATCAAAAAGGAGAGGAGTCATACGACTCCAAAACATAAAGAAAGTTACAATAACATGAAAAGTAAATCATATGCTAGGAAAACATGATAAAATGGGTCTAGAGGTTCATGTGGGCCATGTGCAACACGCATTGGACAAGTAAGACCTTGACATTCTTCCCCACTTAAATGGTTGACGGCCTTGTTAATCCAGTCTACTCGAACTCAGCAATCGTTCAAGGACTTACCATTAGTCATTGCGGTTCCAACGAACTTTGGTATTCGCCACTCTTCGCCAGTCTTCAAGAAACTTCTATAGACTCAGACTCTTGTTGTCTGCTTGGTCTGTCTCTTCAGCTAAGACTTCAAAGGCATTGCACAGAGGAACCGACGGACTGCTCCCTTCTATAGGGCGTCATCGGGGAACTTGTGGGCATAGGCGCATGATCGGGGAACTTTTGCCCCATCACAAACTTTTATCTCATGTCCTTTCTAGGAGACTTTTCGGCTCGAGACCAGTTTTCTCGACCATCACTGAGCCTCGTTTTCATCTCAAGGGCCAATAACTAACACATACTTCTCGGGTGCTTCATCTTGGTCTTTACAGTCATAGGGTTGGATGTGGTGATGACTAAATATTCAGTGAGCGGTATGAGAATGATCTTATGCATGAGAAGAAACTATATTCCCAATATGACATCAAATTCATTCATTTTGACAATCACAAAGTGAACTTTGTTGGTCTAATCGCCCAGCTCGACACTCGCACTCTTAGCAAGTCCTGACACGGGTAGGGTTATAGAATTGACGGCTTTCATCTGTTCTTCCTCCTTATGCCAGCTTACATTCAGACGTCTTACTTCCGTTTCAGACATAAAGTTGTGGGTGGCCCCATAGTCAACCATAGTGTTTTTCGCTGCCTTATGGTTTATCCATGCATCGAGATACATAAAGCCTTTGCTTGATGATTCCTTTGGGTCAAAGATATTTTTTTACAAGGTCGACAGATACTTGAGCGCACCGACTTGAAGGTTTTCTCTTTCTTCTTCTTCTTCAAGGGCTATCAGTTGCTCCATTTCGGCTTCGTCATCCTCTTCGGCCCTTATCGCTTTCTCAAGTGACGCTTGTATAACATTGAGGGTTGGCCGGTTTGGGCATTCAGATATTTTTTGGGGGCCTTTGTAGAGAAAACAACTGAGAGGCTCTCGATTATAGCCAGCCGACTGAGGAGGTCCTCACCTTGTTCTCGATAGCGACCATTGTTCTTTGCTTGGCCATGACTGGCCTGCTCCCCCACTATTGAGAGAATTAGGGCGACTGTTCCTTGTATCCATCGCGGGGAGGACTTGTCTCGCCTCACATCTTGATTTTTCTCGTTGTTTCCATCGACTTTCAAATCAAACAATCGTTCTGCGGCTGCATAGGCTTCTGACAAGGTTTGAACTCTTTGTTCGTAAACTTTTGATCTTGCTATAACTTTAGTCCCTCAACAAAATAGAAGACTTTGTCTTTCTCTTACATGTCTCAGATGTCTAACATTAGCCCAGCAAACTACTTGACATAATCTTGGATCGAGCCTGTATGTTTTAATTCACCCAGCTTACGTCTCCCAAAAATTTTGACGTTCTGGGGGAAGAACTGAGACTTCAATTCTTGCTTCAGCTTTTTCCATGTATCGATGGTACATCTTAGTTCTTAGATGTCCATATATCGCGACCGCCACCACAATTTGGCGTCGTCGCCTAGATACATCGTCGCTAGAGTGACCTTCGACTCTTCAGCAATAGTGTTTATAGCCTTGAATACTGATCCATGTCAAACAGGAAGTTTTCCAAAGCTTTGGCATCTCGAGCGCCTCGGAAAGGCTTTGACTCAGGCACCTTGATCTTGTTCATTAGAACAATGCCTCCAGTTGAGGCTTTGATTACCTATTGCTATCATAGAGAGGTTTACACGGAAATTCATCTTGCCCAGTTTTGTATTGAGGTTATCGAGTGCGGCTCTAACACTTTCGAAAAGGTCTGCGACTAACTGTCCAATTGACCTTTGAGCGCTTTCAATTTTCTTGAATCGCTCTTCCATATAGGCAATATAGTCCGATGAATAGTCACCACGCTCGAACGTATCAGGTCGTGAGGTTTTGCCTTCGAGGTTCTCGACCCTCGTCATCAACTCTTGGACGAGCATTCCGTCTACGCGACCAGCTACCACGTCAATCATGTCGGCTTTAGAACTAATTTCTTCCAGACGAGATTCCAAGAACCAAACAGTATCTGGAAGCTCTTTCAGATAGATAATTTTTTCTTCCAACTTAACCAACTGGCCGATGTGGGCCTTCCCCATTGTTTTCTTCTGTGCCATTTCTACAATTACTTTTCAAACAGGGCTAGCAAAGCTCTAATACCAACTTCGTTGTCGTTGCAAAGCGATCGTGAAGCACATGCTCTAACACGGTGAGCAAGTCAACCAAACAAAAATCGTAAAGCGGGTGGCACAAAGAGTGCAACCTCTATCACGGGTGTCTTGAAAATATTTTCAAAAGAGAGAGAAATAAGGTTTTGAAATACATTTTGTCTTTGAAAGTTATATGACAAGATGCAATAAGGGACACAACAACTTTGCTTGTATTCATCATATACTAGCTTGATATGAGGGAAGCTTCAAGAATCATACCCCCTATAGTACATTATGGCACATTTTTTGGCAGACTTCACTATAAGGAATGACCCCTTTGGGGTCGGAGCATTCTGTCGCCGAAGGGGTCAAATTTCGTTGCATTTGCTTCGGCGACAGAGAGCTTTGCGTCACCAGTTTCGTCGCATTTGCCTCGTCGATGAAGGCTTTGCTTTTGTCGTATTTGCTCTCTGTTTTATTTTTTTGGTTAATATTTAAAAATGGTTGTTAATAGTTGCGAATCCTTGAAAATTATGTCTTTAAGAAATATTTTAGTCATTTGAACATTCAAATTATAAAAAACAAATTACAAATAAAATTATAAAGAAAACAAAAAAAAGTAAAGGGGAGAGAAAGCTAGAGATGTAAATTGATGCCACCAAGCTATTGCTTTTTTGACATTATTACTATTTTTAGTAGTTTCATTTTCATCTCTCTAACCATTTTTGTCATTCTTCTTCTTCTCTATTGATCTTTGCATCTCACCATCAAATTTTTTATTCTTTCAATTATTTTTTTCTAACTTCATCTAGCTAGAGATGTCCATTTTTTCCGTGGAGCTAGAACCCCGCAGGGCCCCATCCTAAACGGGGCGGTGAATCCCGGTCTAGGCAGGAATGGAGGAGTGAACGAGGAAAGAAAATTTCGGCAAGGTAAACGGGGATGGGGACCCCATCCCCGTTTCCCCTATCCCCGCCCCGTTTTCATTTTATTTCTAAAAATTATTATTTTCTTCTCTTTTTTACCAATTTAATCTTTAGTTACAATTTGATTTTTGTATAAATATATATTAAAATATATTTTTTATTTACAATTTGATTTTTGTATAAATATATTAAAATATATTTTTTACTCAATAATTAAATATCTAATTGAAAATTAATATATACGTTCTATGAAAATTTAAATTATTGAAAGTATTATTAAAAAAATACTCAAACAAATTAAGATTTTAAAATGAAAAATTAATTTAAACGAGAAAAATTTCATGCGGGGACCCGATTCCCACCAATTCCCATTGGATGCCCTGCTTCGATCCCGCAAAAATAAACGTTAAATTTCATTAGGACGGAGATTGATTTTGGTGACTAGGATGGAGTCGTCCTCCCCCGTGGACATCTCTACATCCAGCCATAAAGATCCTTTCCATCCATCTTAGTTTTGTGGAAACTGAGCACGTGGAGAGTGTAAGTGTTTGAATTGGGGGAAGATTTGTTGAAATAAATTAGAATTTATTTATTATTTTATTATAATTAATTAGGTAAATGGTTGATGATTCTAGTAACCATCTACATCTTGTGTATTTTGTAACTTCCGCATTTTTAACTTCATTTTTATAATATTCTCTTCAAAAAATAAAAATTACATAGAGAATTTTGCATAATTCTACTATATCTTTCTTCTTTCATTTCGGATTCGTTTGCCTACTCTTCTATTCATAAAAACCACACAAATTACGGTAATATCTTTGACCAACTCGTTTATTTAATTTATTTGGATATATGGTACTTTTGTTTTTTTTTTCTTCGTAATTATTTATGTATTTGTAATTTTATAAAAATATATTGAATTAATTTGATTGTTTTTTGTTTGAATTAAAATGTGAGAAGGTGCACATCACATCATTTTATCTAGGCAACTCATCCATATTGGTTTTTTTTTTTTTTTTTTTTTTTTAAAAAATTACTTATCGTAGAAAATTTATTAGCATAAAAGAATAAATTATTTTGTATACCTGAAAAATAATGAACAATTTAATTTAAATATTAAGCGTAACAAAATATAAAATTTTTAAATTACTATTTAGTAGAAATAAAAAATTAGTGACCAATTAATTCTACATAAAAAAAATTTGACCCATTAAATTAAGACAACACGTGAGAATGTTCTTCCAATATTGGTAGTTCATTTGGTGTATTAATGTTGGTGTGGAATGAATGGATAAGGCATAAAAATAGTTTACCTCGTAAACTTCATGAACATGAAGCTAGTGGAAATGTTGTGGAAAGACAAAATCCCAACAAAAATTAAACCATTTTGTCAGGAGATCTTTCCATGAGTTTATTTTGTTAACATGAATCATCTTATGCATTGTTATATCATGTTTATGTTATGAAAAATCAGATCAATTAAAAAAAAAAAAAACTAAAACGCAACGTAGAGATTTACGCGGTTCACTAACGATAGTGTAAGCTATATTTATAGAGGAATGAGATACTTGTTTTATTAAAGAAACAAGAATATAACATTAGTCAAAAGGAGACTATGATGTTGATATTGCAGGCAAACAAAATCTCATATTGTTAAAGTTAATTGGAAGGATTTTGATATATAAAAAGGGGACAACATCTTCATTGATATATATATCTTGCGGATGATAACAAGAGCAATCAGACACGATTCTCAAAGTAAACAATATTATATTAATGTAGAGGTTTGTTAATTTTTTTTTTTTTTTGAAATCGAAACTTTTTAGTCCACTATAATATTCTTGAACTTGAGATCTCGAGGGAGCACACTTTCAGAACTCAAGCTTTCAACCAACTGCGCCACTATTTGTTCAAATGAACTTTAAGAAAGTTAATAGATATAGGACACTATTATAAAACTTTATTACGACATATAATTCAAAATACATAAAAGTTTAGTTATTTTAAAATATATATATATACACTTTTAAATATTTTGGTTTGTTTATTTGTCTAGAGTACGAAGTACCAAATACAAAATGAAAAAGCCAAAAGAGCTGTAGCTCAACGTTATTAGTGAACACCGAAGAACTATGAGGTCTCGGGTTCAAATCCCCACCTCCAATTATTGTAATCTCAAAAAAAAAAAAAATCAATAATCTATTAAACACAAAATTGATAGTTTAAAACCATATAGAAAACGTTGATGCCAAAAACAAATTAGCAAAATTTGAATACATGACACATTTGTTTTTTATTGTCCACATATTTGATACTCTTTAAAATTTAAAGACAAAATAAACATAAACTTAAAAATGCAAGAACATATAAGGCATCTCGTTTCGAGTATTTACGTCGTAAATAGTTTGAGTGATTAGAATGATGGCTTATTTTGAGTTATTAGAACTAGTGATGTCAATAACTTGTTTGGATATAAATATTTGTAGGAGTTACCTTCAATTGCTTGAATGGATGTAGGTTTTTTTTTAAGGAATTACAACAATAGTTTGTTTGAATGTGAATTTTTGTAAAGGGATTGTAGATAGTTGCTTGTTTGGATTTGCCTTTTGTAAATGAGTTGCAGCCTATAACTCGCTTGGATATGGATTTTGGTGGGGTTTGTATGTGCATTTTTTTTTAATTATGTATATAGAGACGTTTTTATAATAAAATTTGTATTTCATTTATATATTATCTCTAATTTTTATTAATACTTGTGTCTTCTAATTATTATATTTTGAAAGTTTTTTTAAATATCTAATTTATTTAAATAATGCTAAAAAAACAAAATTCAATTTGCAATTATATCAATTATAAAATATTCATCGATTGAATAATCATTATCAACCTATGGGGTTGTTTTTAGGTGTTAGATTTTATAATATTATTTTTATCCAATTTTCTTCGATATTAGTCATTGTATTTTCAAACGTCTTAGTGAGTAAATGGATATTCATAATAACTTTAAGCTAACTTCAATCGAAACTGAAATTAATAATACCAAGTTAAAGTTAGAAATTTAACATAAAATAAAGAACGTAAATATGACATGATATAGAAATTTTTATAAATAAAATTTCATCAATTTAAAGATATAATAGATGTGTCGTAGGATGTGAGAAAAAGTACAGACTTTCACTATTAAAATATATTCAAACCATATATATAATGAAACTTTGGTTAAAATACCATTTTTGTCTTAGATTTTGACTAGAGCATTAGTGCAAGTGGGAGATTGTTAAAGGTCTTGTCTTATTAGTTTGTAATTAAAGAACAAATATTTAATGTAATATCTTGGTTATTAATAAAGCTTATTATTTTCATTGCACATTTAATATACAAATGCCATTAAGCCATATCTCATTAATTGGATTAATGGTGATCAACCTATGGTTATTTGAATGTACACATGGACAAATATGTGGGACATACAAGTGAATTTAGTTCCAAGTTAATAACCTAAAACGTCAACAGTATATGGACTAAGGCAAGACGCCTAAGTCTTGGTGACACTGTTGGTACGACCCGCTTTATAATGGTTGCAGACGTCCTGATTTTGGTTGTTCGTGTGGAGACAAGTGAGTGAGGGTGCCTATGCAAAAGAATTTTTAGCACAATACGAGACTAGTATTGTAATCAGTCTAGCTGTAATAGCCTAAAATTTTCTTCTCTACAAGAAAATGTCTTATTGGATTTCCAAAATTTATATTTAATTTATTTTTTGTTAAAAGGGACTTAAATAAGTCAAACCCCGAAAGGGATAAAATTGGAATTTTGAAAGGAGGGTTAAAAATGTCAATTTTAATTGTATGAAAATTTTGGTAAATTTTACAACTCATTTGGACTTATATATAAAGACAAAAGGGAGCTTTTAGGTTAAAACATCAATCATTGTTGCAACCAGCAAAATCATTGAGCCTCAATCGTTCTCCATGCGATTATAATATTGAGGGGACATTTTTATGCATTTTTCGACACATCATTACATTGTGATTGCGCCACCAACAACCACTTTCTGTTTTCCGTGCAGCCGCCACCGAGAGCCACTCTCCAACGTCCGCGTGTGTAACGCCCCAGAATTTTTGGATTCTTTATTTATATAATTAAGTTAATATCCTTTAATTTTATGTGTTAATTTTTAATTAGATCTTATGGTTATAATGGTTTTATTCCATAAGAACTAAAATTCAATTCTAGCCGAAATGAGGATAGATAAACAATTTTAGAAAGTTAGGAGTAAAATCGTAATTATTCAAGAGTTTGCCTTATAAATACTTGGTCTTCGAATTGGATTAGGGTTTCTACAACATAGGCTCCTTCCCAATATTTTGAAAATATGCTCCTCTATTCGACATGATCCTTGTTGTCGCTAACACCCAAAGAAATGTGAATTCTTCCTCGTGTTTTGTCATTCGTGGATCTTCATCTTTCATTGTTCTTCAAGGCTAGTTATTTTCACTCTTAAACCTTGAGTTTAAAACACTTTACAAGCCAAGAAACTCATATTTTATAACCTTGTTATAGCCAAAAAATCTAGGAGGATTTGTTGGTGTTTTTCGAATTCAAGAACCTTCAAATCTTTGTTTCATTGTTATTTCTTCCTCAATTAAATAACCAAGATAAATATAGTCTTTCTTTCTGTCTAAAAAAATTATTTTCTGATTTAATTGTGGGGTTTAAAAGGAAGAAACATAATATTTTTCTCTCACCTTGTGGTTGTCGCAAACCATAGGCGATCCGAAAAAGTTTGTTGTGTCATTTTGCTTTCCATATTCTATATTGCCCTATTTTTGTACAAGGAAACCTTTTTATTGTAAATTAATAGATCTTTATT
>JBBMEG010040629.1:0-19395 GCA_037832605.1 Cyclanthera cordifolia | reverse complement strand
AAATGGGTGTTGCATGAGAAACCCTGCTGCAGTTCATCTTCAACTTCGCTTCTATTAGTGGCAGCTTCAGCCATGGCTGCGGAGCCGACGCAAGAGGTACTTTCCTGGCTCAAAACCCTACCCTTAGCTCCGGAATATCATCCAACTTTAGCAGAGTTTCAAGATCCAATTTCATACATTTTCAAGATCGAAAAAGAGGCTTCCAAGTTTGGAATCTGCAAAATTGTGCCCCCTGTACTTCCTTCACCAAAGAAAACTGTAATTGTCAATTTCAATAAGTCGCTTGCAGCTCGTGCGCCCTGTTCTGGTTCGAGTAATTCCAAGTCTCCGCCTACATTCACCACTCGCCAACAGCAGATCGGGTTCTGCCCTCGAAAACCACGCCCTGTTCAGAAACCAGTGTGGCAGAGCGGCGAGTACTACACGTATCAGCAATTTGAGGCTAAGGCTAAGGGCTTTGAGAAGAGTTATTTGAAGAAATGTGCGAAGAAAGGGGGGCTTTCGCCTCTGGAAATCGAGGCCCTCTACTGGAGGGCAACTTTGGATAAGCCATTTTCAGTGGAGTATGCGAACGACATGCCCGGTTCGGCGTTTGTGCCTGTAAGTGCTAAAAAGTTTAGGGATGCAGGGGAAGGGACAACGCTTGGTGAGACTGCGTGGAACATGAGGGGAGTGTCTAGGGCCAAAGGGTCTCTGTTGAAGTTTATGAAGGAAGAGATTCCAGGAGTTACCTCGCCAATGGTGTATGTTGCTATGATGTTTAGCTGGTTTGCTTGGCATGTAGAAGACCACGATTTGCATAGCTTAAACTATCTGCATACGGGGGCGGGCAAGACATGGTATGGTGTACCGAAAGATGCTGCCGTTGCGTTCGAGGAGGTTGTTAGGGTTCAGGGATATGGAGGGGAAATCAACCCCCTTGGTGAGTTGATGACTTCATTGAAGTAGGGAACTAATATTTGAAATCTCCCTTATCTTGTAATTTCAATGTTTATAGGGAGAATAAGAGTACAGAATGTCAACTTTCACCAACCCCACCAAATTAACTTCACCACTAATTTTCACTTGGGCCTATTCTATTCTAAACATGTTAAGTTAAGCTATTGGAAGATGTGGAAGATGTTCTTACTGGCATTTTTAAACTGGATTAATGCAACTGAGATGTTCTTTTTAGTGAATACATTTTCACACACTATGGAATGAGATATTCATCTTATCATCATTCAGCTCACAACAAAGTGTATGTGCTGTTGGCATTTGACTGTTCAATGGAAAATCGAGATTTGTTACTTGTCCGACCATCCTATTGATTGGTTCTGTTTATTCACTTGAATTTCTTAGGTGTAAACTGTAAGCTTCTACTAACGACATGCCTGCTTGGTTCCTCGTCCCCATCCATCACTGCTTACAATGGGTTTTGTTTTCCTTTTTGCATATAAACATGGGTGTGCTTACAATGGGTTTTGTTTTCCTTTTTGCATATAAACATGGGTGTTCTTTTCCCTCATAACTATGTTCAACCATTCCTTGTTCTTAATTCTGTTTTATATCTCTTTCCTTTTCATAACCTCGATGAAAGATCTTTCGTTTGTTTCAAAAGAAAATTTGTGTTAGTCACGGTTGTCCCATTTGCAACTTGTAGTCGAGTTTTGATTATAAGAGCGGTTTAGGAGATTGATCATTCTTATTAGCAGTTTCCACTTCTTTCATACATGTGTTATAAGTAGTCATTTGTCTCTCGTCCTTCTTTTCTCTTTCCAAAATTAAAATTTGTTTGTCATGTCATTTTCCTTCCTCTACAAGAAATTTTGTAGAGTTGTCTTCATTTGATAACTTAAGGTTGTATGTGGAGTGACTACAATTTTAATTTGGTCTTAAAGTATGGAGCATCGTTTTTGGATTTTATTCATTTTTGTATACGATTTTTAGGATTTTATTCATAATAAATTACTTTTCTTTTCCTCATCCAGTTACTTTTGCTATTCTTGGTGAGAAGACCACCGTTATGTCACCTGAAGTTCTAGTTAGCGCTGGAGTTCCGTGTTGCAGGTAATCAGCATTATGCTAACCTTTCTACTTCCAACCTTGGGTTCATCATTAGGTCTTGAGAGTAATCAGATCTGTATACTCACCTTTTTTATTCACTTGGACCAGGTTAGTGCAAAATGCAGGTGAATTTGTTGTCACTTTTCCTCGAGCTTACCATACAGGTTTCAGCCATGGTGAGGTCTCTATAAGCTTAACGCCGTTGTTTATTATGCATATGGATTGATCTTTGTTGTTCATTTGTTTTTTGTTTCATACAATTTTTTTTAATGCCTTTTGTTGTTTATTTTAAACTCAAAGTTGCAACTTTATTTGTTTTATGTATTGTGTATATCTGATGCATTTCTCTAGGATTCAACTGTGCGGAAGCAGCTAATATCGCAACTCCAGAATGGTTAAGGGTTGCTAAAGATGCTGCTGTTCGTAGAGCTTCAATCAATTACCCTCCAATGGTCTCTCATTTTCAGTTGTTATATGATCTTGCTCTAAGTTCCAGGTTTGTTTTGCCTTCTATTTCTAACGTCTATTCTACTATTTAACTAACCTAGGGTTGATTTGTGGAAATGTATTGTTACTTTTTCAACGTTCATTTGAGCTGAGTGATTCCTCTCATTTTCAGTCACTTGCCTTTGTTCTTTTATCTTCTTGGAATTAATTGCAAAAAAAAAAAGAAGCAAATCTGATTCAATCTAAAATACATGTGCTAAAGTTTGCTATGATGCCTGAATCTATTTTACTTCTACATGCTTGAAGGCTTAAACTAGTGTCATTGGGAAATCTATTGCAAGAAATTAATTGTTTAGTTTACTTAAATGAATGTAATTGCTGCAAGTTCTTCCACCATTATCAATCAATCTCTTGGATTTTTATCCCTCCCATTATATACTTTTTCACTCGCTCATTTAGTACATCTTATGTTTTGACATACAGAGCACCTCTATGCACGGGTTCTGAACCAAGAAGTTCAAGACTAAAAGATAAAAGAAGGGGCGAAGGGGAAACAGTTATAAAAGAGTTATTTGTACAGAATATTGTAGAGAATAACAGCCTGCTGGACATTCTCGGAAAGGGAGCTTCAGTTGTACTTCTTCCCCCAGGTTCTTCAGATTCGATTTATTCGAGACTGCGCGTTGGATCTCACTTGAGAGCGAATCCTAGATTTCCTGCTGGTTTTTGCAATTCTAAGGAAGAAGCCAAATCTCCTCAAAGTTTTGATTATGATAATCTTACACTTGAAAACAACCAAGGAATGAATCGAGTTAAAGGTTTCTTTTCGGCTAACAGACTATATTCTACTCTATCGGAGGAAAACATGGGTACTGCTTCAAGTTCGAAGAATTCGAATGGTAACAATCAAAGAGGTGATAGCGTTCATTGTGATGGATTATCGGATCAAAAACTCTTTTCTTGCGTCACGTGTGGTATTTTAAGCTTTGCCTGTGTGGCCATCATTCAACCCAGAGAACAAGCTGCTAGGTACCTTATGTCAGCTGACTGTAGCTTCTTTAATGATTGGGCTGTTGGTTTTGGGACAATCAGTGAAGGGATTGCTATTAAAGATGGACATGTTGCTTCTCAGCAGATTAGCAATAGTGGTAGGTTTTATAACTAATCAATGTCTACATGCTGGAATTTTTAATCACTATTTTATTGAGGTTCCTTTCTCTCTTAGAACGCTCATTTAACTACCAATGCAGGAAAAAGACACAAGTGTGTCTCTGATGGTTTGTACGATGTCCCAGTCCAGGCTGTCGATCGTGAGCTTTCAATAGCCGATCAAAATTATGAAGCTAATTTAAATACTGAAAAACAGCATGAGAATTCTGCCCTTGGCATGCTTGCATTGACTTATGGACATTCTTCTGATTCCGAGGAGGATAATGCTGAAGCAGATGCTGCCTTACGTGCTGATGATGCTAAACTAATGATTTGTTCTTCAGAAGACCAAAATCAGTTCGATAATTCTGGTCTTACTTCTAGTGAATATTCTAAAAACAGTGCAACTTCGAATCACGATCCCTCGTCATTTGATGTTAAGCTTGCAGATCAAATGCATTGCCAAGTCCTTAACTGTGAAGAGAATGGAGGGCGAGCTAGAGTTGAATCCAAAGACTCGTTCAATTGTTCTTCTCAGTTTGAAATTGATGGCATAGGTTCAACTAACAAAAATGGCTTGCCAACTAGATACCAAGATTCACGTGTGAATGGAAACTCTTTCTTAGATGCAGATACTGAAAAACCAAGGTTTGACAACTCCGAAACGGTTGAAATTGAGAAAATAACATTTTCTCTCGATATCGATGAAGAGTCCTCGAGGTGGCATGTATTCTGTCTAGAGCATGCAAAAGAAGTGGAGCAACAACTTCGCCCAATTGGAGGAGTGCACATTCTTTTACTTTGTCATCCAGGTGCAATGTCTCATCCTTTACATGCTCCTGTGCTATAGAATAAAAGTATTTCCCTGAATGTTCCACCTCTATCACTATATTAATAATAATAATAATAATAAGGTCAAAATACCCTGGACTTTGAACTTTGTTTATTTTTTGTTCCTAGATATTTAAGAGTCTATTTTGATCTCTAAACTTTCAAATGATTAATTTTAGTCTCTAGACTTAAATTAAAAAAAAAAAAAAGGGTCCTTATTAGAATTTTTTTTTAGCTTTTCTTAGAAAATTATCATATTTCTCTTTAAATTTCAGAAATATGTTCCCTTCTTTTCATTACTTGTATTCAAATGACACACATTATTGAACCAATTTCAATTAATATTAACTTCAAATTTATCTCAGGGACCAACTTTAATATTATTGTTTTTAAGTCTAGAGATAAAATTAGATATTTGAAAGTTGAGGGATCAAAATGGAACAAACTTGAAACTCTAAGGACTAAAATTGGATTTTTGGAAGTCTAAGGACCAAAATGGTATTTTAACCAAATAATAACAATTAATTTTTTTTGCCGCGAAAACATCTCCGGCTTACCTATGATTTGTGATTTTGTTGATGGTTCAAACCTTTTATGTGGCTTAGTAAGTTTGTCGTACGATATGATGGGAGTTGCCCCTCTAGAAGTTTGTGTTTCTTTGGATTTTGGCATTCAGGTTTCTTGTGATGAGAAATCAAAGGGAAGATCTCTTTATATATTCTCGGCTGATAATATTTTAATTTGTAAATATGGTATTGAATCCTTGAATCATTTGTTTCTTTGGCTCCCTTTTTTTCATCCCAATGAAATCCAACCAGACAGTCAACCCAGTTTTTTCTTTGCAGAATGTCCAGCACACCTTACTGCCTCTCACCTGACGCCTCCGTTCTCTCCCCTGCTTTGAAAATCAACAAAGCCCTTGATCAACCAGAGACCTGTCATTTTCTAACCTCTTCAACTTGCCCCCTCTCATCCTCTTCTTTGGAGATTCTTCCCTAGAAAGTCAATGTACCGGTTAAGATACTTTTGAGATACTTCCTTCACCCTCTGATTTTGAGATACTTCCTTCACCCTCAGAACCCATTTACACCGACAATAGAAAAAAAACATTTTATAGTAAAAAAAATTCACCACTTCCCAGCATCATTCTTTCTCTGACTTTACGGTGAATGTTCATCTCCTTGCACAAGCATCATTCTTTTTCTGACTTAGAAGGTGAATATTCATCTCCTTGTACAAGCTCTCTCCACAATTCTCCGAGGTATGAACACGTTCCAACTATTCATCCATCTGATTCTCTACCAAATCTTGGTGTTTTGTTTTTGAAAATGTGGCAGAGGGCCTACCCCTGATCCACATTCTCATTCTTTTGATGGTTGAAGAACCTATGATAGAATCAAATGAGCCTCTTTTACTTTAAAAAAGACTCCTGGATAAGGCTCTATGGTGGAGATAGAAGTTAAGGAAGATGAGGATATTGACCCACCCGTGCTTTTACCTATTATTTTTCCTTGGTTAACAAAGAATGGCCTGTGTTCCATTCCAATGTCCTCAAACACAGGACAAAAGCATATTTATCAAGTCCAACCTCTATAACCTCGGCTCTAGAAGCTTTTGAACCTCATCCTTATGACTTTTAACATTTTTTGGTGGTAATCCATCTATGAACCATGTCGTGCCTATCGACATTTTACCACGATTATCCACGGTTCTCTCCAATCAGCCAGTTGATCATCCAAAGGAAACTCAACTTGACCATCAAACCATTCCATGTAATTAATCGGTGCAATCCACTTCTAACCATCGTGGTGTGTTGAAAGATTTGCCTATCTGTCTTTGGTACTTGTCTGGAGGCCCTTGAGAAGCGTGTTAGTTTCTTATACCATCAATGAAATGAAAGAATCATTATTTCTTATTGAAAACTAAGTCTCCGAGTTGTGTCTCGGGGCTGTCTAGAGTTATTAGTCCCAGTTGCTGATCCTACAACTTCGAATCACACACCCTGATTATCTTTATTTATAATTCGAATTTTAATATAATATTATTAATTTCTTTCTTATTCAAGTATCGCATATTGATGCATTAGTAAAATTCACGATGACTGTTCATGAATTATACAGTTTTGGACTTTTTTATCATGGTTATTTCAGCTCGTTAGTTTCATCTGAATGTTATGCAAACTTTAATAGCTGCATTTAACTTTGTCTGCAACACTGAAAAACTGTTATAGACTATCCGAAGATGGAGGCAGAAGCGAAATTGGTAGCACAAGAATCAAGTATTGACCATCTGTGGACTGATACAATGTTCAGAAGTGCAACTGAAGAGGAAGAAAAGACGATTCAGTTAGCTTTAGATAGCGAAGATGCAATTCCAGGTAATGGAGATTGGGCTGTAAAGTTGGGACTTAACCTATTTTATAGTGCCAATCTTAGTCATTCTCCTCTTTACAGTAAGCAAATGCCATACAACTCTGTTATTTATAATGCATTTGGCCGTAGTACTGCCAACTCTCCCGGTAAGCCAAAAGTCTATCAAAGGAGGATTGGCAAGCTAAAAAGAGTGGTTGCAGGGAAATGGTGTGGTAAAGTTTGGATGTCAAATCAAGTTCATCCTTTCCTAGCAAAGAGAAATTCTGAAGAAGAAGATTTAGACATTTTCCCTTCTTGGACAATGTCAGATGAGAAGATTGATAGGAAACTGGAAAATATCCAGAAAAATGAGATTATGGTGAATAGAAAGTCGGCTGGCAAGAGAAAAATGAGTTTTGGGGGCAGGAAAATTAAGAAAGCCAAACCTATGGAGTCCGAGGACATGGTTTTAGATGATTCGGGTGAAGATTGTATTCATCAGCTTCAGCATCATAGAATTCTAAGCAAGCAATCCAAAATTGTTGAAAGCAATGATGCTATGTCAGATTATTCTATGGAGGATGATTCTTATAAAAAACATGGAGGTATTACCAACAGCGAGGAAGCTTATTATGAGACAGATAACACCGGTTCTGATGATCCTCTCCGAGATTGTCACCAGCACAGAAGGTTCTCTGGATTCAAGCTGCCAAAATGGGGTGAGATACTACCTTCAGGTTCTGATGATTCCTTGGAGTATAATTCCTCTCAGCATTGCAGCAAGAATATTAAAAGAAATATGGAAAAATATATTGAGAGACAAGATGCACTTTCGGATGAATGTCTGGAGAGTGAATCTCATAGGCAATATAGAAGGATTCCGAGAAGTAAGCAAACCAAAGTTCTTAAAAAGAATGTCCCTTCGCATGATATTCAGGATGATAGTTTTCTGTGGCATCATCAAAGGACTTCTCGAAGCAAGATGGCCATTATCGAGAATGAAGATGCACTTTCAGAGGACTCATTTGAAAACAGTTCTCATCAGCTTAGGAGTATGGCTCAAAGCAAACAAGCCAAATGCACTACGAGCGAAAATGCATTTTCAGAGGATCTAGATGACGATGATAATTCTCTTCTGCACCACAGGAAGATTATAAGAAACGTGCAATCCAGATACATTGAGAGAGAAAATACATCAGAAGACAAACTTGATGATCGTGCTAATCAGTGCAGGAGGGTACTCCGAAGTAAGCCAGTCAAGACAGAGACCATTTCTCAAATGAAACAAGAAATTCTGAGACCTGCAAAGCATGGAGCCTCTCAGACTCTGAAAGAAGAGTTCTCTCGAACTCTGAAGCGTGGAGGCCGCCATACCTTAAAATTAGAGACCCCTCAGCCAACAAAACAACATACCCTAAATGTACTCAGTAAGCAAGCTAAGAAAAACAACAAATTGGCTGAATTAGGATCAGAGGAAGAGCAACCCGGTGGACCTAGCACACGTCTTAGAAAAAGAATTCCTAAGCCTACTACACTTTCAGAAGTGAAACTGAAAGGTAAAAAACCAATTGGTAAGGAAAAGCTGAAGAGCGATTCATCTTTGAAGACTCCAATTGGTCACAGAGGTTCCAAAGCAAGGGATGGAGAAACCGAATATCTTTGTGATATCGAGGGTTGCAATATGAGTTTCAGTTCAAAACAAGAACTTGTCTTGCACAAGCGAAACATTTGCCCTGTCAAGGGATGTGGAAAGAAGTTTTTCTCACATAAGTACCTTGTGCAGCATCGTCGAGTACACATGGACGATCGACCTCTCAAATGTCCATGGAGGGGCTGCAAGATGACTTTCAAATGGGCATGGGCAAGAACAGAACATATTCGAGTTCATACAGGCGAACGACCTTATGTTTGTGCTGAACCAGAATGTGGTCAGACGTTCAGATTTGTGTCGGATTTCAGTCGTCACAAGCGAAAGACTGGACATTCAACAAAGAAAGGTAGAGGTTAATATTGCGGCAGATGAATGTGTTTTAGCATGAATAGTTATTCTGTTGGTCAAATTGACAGGTTTAGGAATAGATATAGAACATCCCTGTAATTATTACCAGTCAGAGTAACAATTAGTTCTGGTATGCTGTCTATGTTCATTGGTGTTATTGATTTTCTGTTCATTGGTGTTATTGATTTGTTGTAACCTGAGCGATTGCTTGGATCTTAAAACATTCTTCTCCAATGAACGTTAAATGCTAATCCTGATCTTTGTTGCGGGTTGGACATTACCCCTTCTGGGAAATTTGTTCTTCCTTCCGTTGATGGATGCAAGATGACTTTTTGCAGAATTTTCTTTTCATTAGAAGGGGCAGGCGGTTTCCGAGATGTTGCCGAATGGATGTTCTGTTATATGCTTACGATCGTCTGTCTCGTTTCTTCATCTTTGAATGTGTTATATTTATGGTTTTGACTCTCCTTTCCGGCTTTAATTTGGTTGTAGCTACTTGCTCTCGAAATGATCTGTTAGTCATCACGTTTCATGAATTTTGTTGATTTATTTATTAATCTTTTGATGTCTACATAGAAGTGTCAAGTTTTTCCTAATCTTAGGAGTGACAGAATAAAGATGTAATGATAAGAGATGGCTGGTGTTTAGCACGTTGTTGTGTAGTTAATTTTTCAAACCCTAAATTTAAATATAATTTCTTTTTAGTTTTTAGTTTTGGTTTGATTTTGGCAAAAGATAACAGTGCACAAACATAAGGTGGAAGATGTTTATGTAAGCTTCAACATGTGGGAATAAAAACATGGTTTTTTAATGGGAAAGGCGATTGCTGATCTGTTTATTGCGGTGGAAAAAGATGAGAAATATTTTTTTTTTACTATCTGGTTCATTGAGTAAAGAATTCAATATGGACATGTATGGTATAGTTAAAAAAGACAAGATGAGATCTATTCTCATTGTTTGGTCCATCAAATTACTATTTCATTAATTATTAATTTATTCTTATTTTTCTCGTACATCATTAATTTACTTGATTTGAGAAGAGTGTAACCATTCAATTCCCAGCGCCAATGGTAAACGGTAAAAGAGGTGAAGAAAAAAGGCCTCACTCCTGCCATATAAAAAAAAAAAAAAGACGTGAAATTAAATATTTTTAAAAAGTAGAAATTTCATGGATTAATCCTCAAATTCCCTTCTATTTCTCCAGTCAATTCAACTCAATGTTTCCATTTTTGTTTGTTCATTCAGAGTGACTCTCTGTTTCCTGTTCTTCATAGCAAAGTTTCACATTCAAATTTGATCTAAGTTTCTGGTACCACTCCATATCTGGAATCTGTCCACTTTTCACCGCCTTGTGATTAGGGGGAAAGAAAAAACTGAAATTCAAAAAAATCAAACTGGACCAAATTGATTCAGTAATCTATTTGAATTTGGTATATGATATTTTTAAAAATTGAAATATATTAATTCGATTGTAATTTATTACGAAAAAAATTAGCATAAAATCGAACTTAATCAATTATATAAATACTAAAGGAAAATAAAAACATGTTCATATTTAGATTTAATAGAACAAATGTAAATGTAAAATATGAAATAATATCATTTTAAATATTATGTTATTTTTAGAAAATGTTGTCTTGTTTTGTTATTAAAATACAAATCTTTAAAATCAAAATAAAAACAAGACAAAAAATTTGAATAATAAAATACTTCTAATTAAAATCAAAACTAAAAAAAATCAAATAAAAATCGATCAAGATTTTGTCCTTCATTAAACATCAATTAGAACCAATTTTTAAAAAAATCAAAGATATTGGTCCGATTACTGATTTGACACTAAAATTGATAAAACCCGAATGAAAATCTCTCATACTTGTAATATAAAAGAAAGCTCTTGTGAAATCACGAACACATACAAAGGCATAAATCATGGTGGAATAAATAATTGAGTCGGATTTAAGTTTTCGAGCAGCAATATCTTGCACATCTTTAAATGTTGACCTCCACTTGCATATGCATTCATCATGTATGTTAATAGAAGTTGGTTGTAACTTTTATTTATATTATTAGTTTTTTTTTTTTTTTTTTTTGAGTTTACACAATCATAAGAGTGGAAATTTGAATCCGTGACCTCTTAATCATCGGGTCTACACTAATAGCGGTTGTAACTCAATTTTATCTAACTCAGAGATCACATTTCTACCTTCAACAAGACTGTTTTGTAAACCCAATCTTATTTATTATGTAACTCAGAGATTACAGTAATTTGTTGTCCTAGAAATTCATAAGAAAATTAATTCTTCATAAATTGAATCCGTAACCATATTGAACACTCTTTAATCAATAGATTGGTTCATTTATCCAGTTGTTGAGGAAGCTTTCCGTTGACAAACGCTACAGTAAGCAAGGATTAGAGGTGTAGATGAATGTGAAGTTGGCCTCATAACATTCTTCTCCATTCCAAAAAAGGGTATGTTTTTTTTCACCATTTGTTGAGATTTTTTTTCTTTTTTTTACATATTCTCTCGAACAAGAAGTTTTGACGAAGGGGTACATCCCCAACATGCCAAGCTGACCCGATTCCACAACTCGGAATATGACCACCCAATCAACAAATAACATTGATAAAGAAATAGCTAACCAGCCAGCATACCATGGTCTGACCAACTTAATGACCTCCGAGAATCCAAAGTAAGCGACCTGAACAACATTGGGAATCCTAAATTAAGAGACGTTTGAAGATCTTTTGAGAGTAAATCTATACACAGATGAGCTACTGAGGAGTAAGACTCCATTAAAGATCCTCAGACTCCATTAAAGATAGAAGAGGAATAGTTGATCTGGTAAAGGGCGAATTCTTACCTCGAGCCCACCATTTGACAAGATACCTACCACATGATCTCTCATGCACTGACTCCACAAGAAGACATCTACCATTTCAACAAGCTTTTCCTTTCCCGTGGACTCCCTGACCGCCATAGATGACAGTGAGGTAAGTAGCAACTTATTCCTCGGGGTGATTGGATTTTGGAGTTGAGGAGAGGAAGTAGAAGAAGAAATAGAGTGATATAGAGATATTAAGAATTGATGTTTTAGAGATGAGAGGTTGCAAAAATCTTGAGATTTGTGTTTATCAGAGAAGATGTTTGTTTTAGATGATTTTTGATATAAAATTTGATTTGATGTTTGATGGAATGTTAGGGAGAAGTTGAGGAAGGGTTGAGGAGGAGTTGGAAAAAGCTTGTGATTTACTAAAAATAAACAAGTTGAAGTCTTCCTCTTCCTCTCCTCCAAATCCAATGACACCCTAGGGTACCTTCTTACAAGGATCTAGAGCCTTCGGACTCACCGGCCACCTCGTCCTCAGCCTTCTCCCTCTGCTTCCAACCTTCCCCTTGTAGAGACCAAAATTCTAACAGTTGATCTTTTAAGTATTCATCCTCTCACACACCAGTGCTTTATCTTTCCCTATCAAAGGGAATCCACAATCTGCCCCTGAAACTTCTTAGTTGCTCACCTTTCACCTCATCACAATCCACTATAATATGCAGTTTTTTTTTTTTAAGGTTACAACAATGGGAGTGGGGACTTGAACCCGTGATCTCTTAGTGATGAGTCAACGATGAACTACTACTCTTGTTAGCATAATATGCCGTTTCTTTTAAGTCTAACACTAAAATGATTAATGGAAAATCTAAGCTACCACAATGCTAAATGAGTTAATAAAAATATTAAACGATATCAATACATAAACTTCGAGAAGGAATTCAATTCATATAGCTACCTACCTATGAATTAATTATCAACAAATTGTTTTTTTTTTTTACTATTGTAAGTGTCCCGCCATGTTACACATATCCCAACTATTTTCGTTAGATAACTCTTTGACCTTACTACATTTATTTATCAAAGTAATTCATAAGAAATTAATTCTCAAATACTTAGACCACCAGGCAAGAGTTGCCTTAACAATCAAACACTCCCATACATCAACAAAAGAAAAAACTTCAAACTTGGTAGAAATTTCTCCCCGGTCAAATACATTCCCTCCTGATTCTCCAAGATCTGTTTTAACTACTAGAATACATAGGGTTACCTAGATATGTACTTCATCATTTTATGTAATCTCTGTTTTCAAATTAAAAATATAAAATGTGCTGTTCTTTAGATGTGGTTCATAAAATTCATATAACAATAATATATCTGCACGAGCTAATAGAAAAGTTCTGCAACTTGCGCTAAAATTTTCAGGCTGAAGTATGTGATTTTCCTATGCTTACTTTATTTGATGTGAATATATATCCTAAAATCCTAGGGAACTGGAACAGAAAGTATAGAATACAACAAATTAGATCATTGATCCTCAGTCCTATGACATTACTACAAAAAAAGAAAAAAAAAACATCATATAAATTAAACCATATTAGGCCTCTGTGGCAGCAGAAGATTATAAAACTTATCATGTAAGAAGAAATTCTTGCCTTTGCTATCAACGGCTTTTTTCCAACCACACCAACCACCACTTACAATTTTTTTGATATCATCATTTCCTGTATAATGAGGATCCAGTATTAAGAACGCACAATCTCCACTTGCTTCATTGTAATCAACTCCCAAGAGCGTGTATGCTAGAACACCACCTCCTGAATTATAGT
This sequence comes from Cyclanthera cordifolia, assembly GCA_037832605.1. Classification (NCBI taxonomy): domain Eukaryota; kingdom Viridiplantae; phylum Streptophyta; class Magnoliopsida; order Cucurbitales; family Cucurbitaceae; genus Cyclanthera; species Cyclanthera cordifolia. The sequence continues at coordinate 5,917 of JBBMEG010040629.1, read as the reverse complement.
ACCCAAAAAGAAAGAGATCAACAGAATTTAAGGCCAGATTTCAATTTTACCTAATCAACCAAATAAATAAATAAAATGTGTGTTATCATTTCAGGATGACAATCTAACCAATCATGATAGGAGTTCCTTGAATCTCGAAGTGTGCTGCCAATTCTCTACATTTTTCGGGAAGTTCAGCCCCAGATCTGACATTTATGATTTTGCAACTCACCTATAAAAATGTACTGGTCGTTTTACTTTTAAATAATTATATAGTGCAAAGTAATCTATTGTTTTGAATATATTTATGGGGTATACGTTTCTACTAGAATTTGCACCCACAATAGCAATGGTATAAAAATTGAAGTTCTCTAGGGCACAGTCTCATAATTAAAACAACAAACTTACACCAAGCAATTTGTCTAAAACAAAGCTCAATTCGATGGCACCAATCCATTCACGCGATCCGATAAATGAATCATCCTTGTCGCCGATCTCCACCAGTGCTTCTTGTATTTCTCTAAAAAAAGGTAACTGGTTAAGCATTCTCAAATATTTAACTATAGGTAATAGCTATTTAAAAAAAGTAATTGCAATTTCAACCAAATAGTACTTGTTTCAGGTTGGCAAAAGGTCGATCTTGTTCCCCAGATAAGATGGATAGCCAAAGAGAGGGTTGGTTGTTCAAAATTAAAGTTCGTTCAGAGTAGTCATATGTATAATCCATACCTATGTGAAGGAACATCGATGGATGTATAATGTTGGAGTCTGAACCATGAAATGATAGTTTGCAAAGATCGATATGCACAACCCCAGCCCTACAACACAAGAAGTAATGATAATCAGGATATCAGAGTAATATCGAAAGTGCCAAGTTTCAAACTATCGAGTATTGACAATTATAGTCACAAGTAGTAGTTATAATTTATATTCGATTCTTTATTAAAAAAAATTAATATTTATTATCTTCCAATCAATAATGGGATATATGTTCAAACACGTCATAGACCATAAAAAAAAGAACACATCAACAGAGAATGGGGTTTTTTTTTTGTTTATGGCCCTATGATTGGCTTCCCCTATCTTACCTATTTTCATCTTCCTCCTGTTTCTCTTGTTTTTCAATAGGTCTGCAATATTCTATTTATCTATGATATGTTCGTTTCCTATAAAATAAATAAATAAATAAAAGAAAAAGAAAAAAGAAGGGTCTTCTAAAACTTTCAATGCTTCTATCTATCTTAAGACAACGCAACAATTTTAGATCGACTTCATTATTCTTTTTCAAAATGAGAGCGACAAATAGTTATTAACTACAGTATGTTTTAGAAAATAAATAGATTTACATGAACAAATTTACAAGGTTCTTGTTCTTTCAAGAAAAAACACTTACACAAACAAGTTCACATGGTTCTTGTACTCTAAATGAACTCCAAATGCTTCCTAAATATCTTATTTTAAGAACCAGGATCGGACCTTTGCCCCATTGTATATCCAAATACTTCCTAAATGTCATTAGACCATCTTTAGCAAGAATGATAAGTTAACGGATAAACTTTCAAATTTTGGTAAAACCCTAAAAATTTTATATATATAATGAGTGTCCATGCAAGTCTATGAGCACCTCGACTATTCGAACGAGACATAAGGCTTAAGTTTTACCCATTCTATAGAAACACAAGTTGATATAATTAAATTTACTCCATTCAGCTTAAGTTTTTGAGTTGATTGATGATTTAACATAATTCAACATGGTATCAACATGAGTTCCTTTGTTGGAATCCTACCAAGTCATTTTCTCTGTAATTAAATTTGAATTTCACTTATAGGGCATTTACCCAATTTTCAAACTCACAAGGTGGAGTGTTAGTTGATATAATTAAATTTACGTCACACATCAGCTTAAACTTTTGAGTTGATTGATAATTTAACATAATTTAATAAGAAAATTATTTGATGGTCATCATGAATTGAATACATCATCTCTTATGTACTTGTGACACTCTTGACCATCTTGACCATTCCATGATGGTTACCCTAAAAGATAATATTTTAATATAGACATTGACATCACCTCTTAGGTACTAATGACACTCTTCTAAAGTTGTTGTTTATTTTTATTTTTTTTTTTTTTTTTTTTTTTAACATCGTAACTTTCAGGTGCATGTTGTCTGTATTGAGTTCGTCATCATGTCTTTCATAGCTTAAAACATTATAACTTCAAGGTAAATGGAAATTTCCAATACCGAGTCATTAAAGCCTTCTTGAAGATAATGATGATAATCATATGAGCCCTGAACCAGAGACATTTGGCCGCCTGAAACTGCACAGTTTAAATCTGATTAACCACGAGTCTAAGAGAAAATCAGAAAAGACAATATTTGAGGGTCATTATTAGCAACCTACCACCGCTGCTTGGAATTCCAATATGAACATCTTTGAGCAAAAAGGAACCTGATAAGATGATTAAATAACAAGAGATTTAGCACAGAAAGTCCACCAAAAAATAAAGCAGGAAAAATTGGCTTTGTTCCATACATGCATCTGAATAATTCTTACCCTTTCGCATCAAGCTGTCCTTCCTCTCATAGAAATCCAAGGCACTAGCAATTCTTAGCACAGGACGATCAAAAGGTAACCCTAATCTTAAGTGTAAGGCTTTCCTTAGTTCCACTAATCAGAAAAATAGTAAAAGTTATATAATGCTTAAAGTCGAGCACACAGACAACAATTCAAAATGGAGAATATATAAGTTGCAAAACGATAGACTTCCTGATTCATCAAATTCCCCATTGTTTAAAGAAAATACATTATTCTGATAGTAATAAATTAAAGACCATAGATTTTTCATCTAAATGTTGAAGGGCTGATGGAATGAAATGAATCAAAGACCATATTTTTCTTAAGAATCATACAAATGGTTGGCCCTACAAATATCAGAAAACTGGGCTATGCTTGAAAACTGAATGTGCCTGAACAATTGGTTGAAATATGAACAGACAATTAACCATAACCATAACCATAACTTATATTTTCAAATCATATGATTTCAATAAATCATCATGAGTTGGCTTAGTGGTCAAGACTCTAGAGGGTCTATCTTTATTGTAGTTTCTCATGAATCCGGAGTATTTTCTCCTCAATTTTTAAGTTCAATGAAATTGTTTCTTATTAAAAAAAGAGAGGGTATGGAGAACTAAGAGGGGTTAAGGGTTCAATCATAGTCACTACCTAGTGAGGAATTAGTTTTCTAAAAAGTTTCTTTGATTGCCAAATGTTGTGTGGTCGGGTAATTTCTATGAGAATTTTCGAGGTGTCGTAAGCTCGCCCAAACACTCTCGGATAGAAAAAAATGATGTTAAATAAACAAAATTGATATATCAGAGATCACATACTTTGATAGCTAACTCAAAGCACTTTGGTTTATACCTTGCTTCATTTCAGTCTCCCCATAAGTGAGTTCATAAATAACAGTTATTGGATGCAAAAATCCAGGAGGACAAAAATGATATGGCACTATCTGCAGAAGCAAAGAACCTCAAGTTAATGTGCATATGATTTTAATTTAAAAAAAAAAAAAAACAAATAGAAACATCAGATGAAGAGGCATTATTAGGCTCCTAAGATCTAACAAATGGGATGTGCAAATGTTGTATGGTAAGGTCAAAAAGCTTGGAAAGAGGAAACTTGAAGTTGGTCTTTACCTGAGGCGGTTTCTTTAACAGGGTGGGTAATATTGCATCCTTCATTGAGTTTAGCTGATCAACTAAACTCGGAATGACAAACATTGAAACAGCATTGACCAATGGAACAAACTTGGCAGCATAACAAAGAACTTCTACCTTCAGCTCGACAACCAAGAGCCTGGCCTTGTCCATAGCTGAAAGTACAAATTTAGCTTCCATTAGGACTGGTAAGACCACCTATACCAAGACAAGGACCACTTTTAAGGCTGTAGGGTAAAGTTATGAAGTAAATACTGGCATGAATACCTGGCAAGTACCCTACAGCTGGTGCACTAGATTTTTGAGACATGTCCGAGCTATTTAGAAGAACACTTACTTGGATTATATCTGCATTCTAAGAAAAAAAAGCTTTTGAAAATTAGGGCAAATATTGTATTCGAATTCCTTAAGGTGAAACAAAGCCAACCGCTCAAAGAAACACCCAAATCTTTTATGCCACATAAAGTCGTTGCCAACATTTGGAAAAAAACCAATACCTGTGGAGAAAACGTCCTGGACTCGGTTTTACTTTTCAAACAGAAGTTTGCACATGACAGAGACATTTCATCAGAATTTTCGCTGCGATCATTCAAATTCCTAAACTTTGAGAAATTAATTTGGAAATCCATTTGTGAACCACGTAGAATGACTGGACGAGGACCTTCTGTGGAGTTTTTATATAATGCTTCCGCTACGTATACCACCTGAGGGTCACTTAACTTGGAAATTACTGATTCCATGGCATGTATGTAGGTCTTTTCAACATCTGAAAGATATGGGAGTTCAAATTGATTGTTGTAAGAAACACATCTCTTAAATAATATAAACAAGAAAAGATAAAAATATTCTCATACATAGCTAAGCAGGTGTTCTATAAATAAATCCCACACACAATTTGCACGCAGAGAACTTTTTAATTTACATATCTAGTTAATTGGCAAATCATTTGATCAATTGGTCCCTCTGATAGATATATAATCAATCTTGAAAGTTCCCACTAGTTTAACATTTTCTTTTATACGTTGTTTTCCTGATTCTTAAAATATCAGCTAGACTAGACTGCAAGAACACGCGAGTGTAATCCACTAAAATCGGGCAAGACCACAGTCCTACGTATGTTACAGGCAGCAATGCCATTACAAGTTGAAGAAAGATTTATGATGCCAAAGCAACTTTCGCAATCTGGCAGTTCTTATGAGTAAATATAATCATTCCAGGCATTCATAACGAGCAAGCATTTACATTTACCAAAACTGAGAAATTATGATTCAAAAATACACAATTTAACTTCACCTGATGAACTGTCGAGAGGAATATAGAGCGGTACACTAATAGGAAGTTCGCACCGGAGTAGACAACCTCTCTCCCATATATACTTTTCGGGATTGTTCTCGTATATAACAGAAGAAACAGAATCCAAAATCTGGCCATTTTCAGACTCGGAGACAAAAAAATGAATATCAGCGGAATTGATGTCAGCAACCGCTCCAATCAATAATTGTTTGTCAAAACTTTCACCGTGAGATAGAAGTTGACTCAACCTCCGCGCCGCATCAAATGCCTTTCTTGCATGTTCTTCGACGTTGGAATTTCCAACAACCAATGCTCCAATAATGTAAAACCCCTTCAACAAAAACGTCCGAAGTTCTTCTGCTCATAAAAGAAGATTAAGTTCCTCAATTCAATTCAAGAGCAGAAAAATCAAATTCACCACAGACTGAATAAGTATACACAGTCCTGTCGTAGATAAACAACAAATGAATTCGTCTAATTCAAGCTGTATGAAAGAGAAAAACCCATAAAAACGACATACCTGCTTCCTTGGCGAAATCAGGCGAGACAGATGCAGGTGGAGACAAATGGTGGATACATCGGAGTGTGGAGACGATAGTCAAAGGCGACAGAAACGGCGATCCGATGAGCCATTGAAGAGCCGGCTCTTTTTTTTGAAGAACGAGCTTGTGGGGCAGAATTCTGATACTTCGTTTATCGTTCAATTCCTCCATGGATGCTCCAAGCTCGCAGCTCTTGGAGCGCGAACTGTCAGTTTTTCGCCTACAATTCCTAAACGCACATAAACGAAGCCGCACAAATTTGTTATAATGGGCTGGATTGACAAGGCCCAATAGCATTAGCCCAAAATAATATTTCTGAGCCCAGAGTCGTATCTTTATTGGGCCCAAAACAAGACCATGACTAATACAGTACTATGT
>JBBMEG010040618.1:0-19396 GCA_037832605.1 Cyclanthera cordifolia | reverse complement strand
TTCCGCTGCGTATTCGATGGATGCTTAGTCGAGGCCTGGTGAACCTCGCTTGACGACCCGACATGTCACAAAGTATGAGCGATCCGAGTTTGGGGCTTGAATTCCCTTCTTAGGCTGGCCATGACGTATGGGCGATCATGGCGCCGCACGAGTCGAAGAGTACGACGGTGACACTTAGCTAACACTAGTAATGCATTAACATCTACTCGATCAGTGGTGCGAGTCTGCTTTGTAACACCTTAAGGGGCAACTAGACATATGTTTAAACTTTAAATTCGAATTAAAATTAATAAATCCAAAAAGTGGGCAACTAGACAAATGTCTATAGTTAAGTCGAACAATTTTATCTTTATTTTCTTTAAAGTTAAAAATAAAAAAAAGTTTTTTTTTTTTTGTAACAAGCTATACTATGAGATTTAAATAGAAAAAAATAAGTATATTTTGATCAAACTAATCCAAATTTTAAATAAATGTTTTGTTTACAAAAATTACAATTTTAAAAATTGAACTTACCTTGCATACTCGTACACTCAAATTAGTTTGAAAATTATGATGGTGTATAAACATGTAACAATTTTTTTTTGGAGTACACACCTGACATGCATTGTAATGAAATTATTTCATAGGAATATGAAGTACCATAAAAAACTTTTGAATTTGAAAAGAGAGATTATGTCCATATTTGTACATACTGTTGTGATCGCAAGTAGTTACGTTGTACATGTGGTTTCAGCTAACACACACCAATCGATGTATACATCATTTGCAAACCTTTTAAACATTCACTACACACCTTTGTCTTCGGTGCACTGAACATATATGTACATACAGTTGCGATTTCAATCAAAACAAGCTAATCGGTGTATACATTGTTTGCAAATCCTTAGCCTTTTCAGCCCTGTGTTTGTAAAAAGAAAAGCTAGCTTGATACTATGGAGTTTTAGTTTAATTCGAGATGCAATGATGATGGATAAAACTTCACATATTGTGGATCCATGGATGATACCAACACAAATTAAGCAATTGTAATAGACATAGCTTCCATTGTCAGAAAACTCCAAGAAAATCAAGAAATTGTTAACTAACAAAGATTAGTACCTTCGTCCAATGAGAGTGAGATCCATCAAAACTCGTGAATATCTAGGATGTAGCAATTGTTCCCAATCAGCGACCACAAAATCACGATCGAGGGTGGAAGTGTAGTGAGGTTGATTTGCTATGAAAAAATTGTTGTGAAGATTTAGATATTGGATATTTTATTTAAATAATTAATGGAAGTAGATATTTAGAGGTATACAACAACAAAGTAAACAAAGTATATATATATATATATATATATATATATATATATATGATATTAGTAGTTGGTTATCCCTCAATCAAAGATGAAAGGGTTAACAAAGTAAAAAAAAAAAAAAAGTACTATGCCGATGAAAATATTATCTCACTTCCCCAAATTTTGATTTAGACAAAAATTTAAAGTAAAAAAATATTATAGACATGCACCCAATTATCAGGAAATCTAGACATTTCCTAGTATTTCCCATAATAATACCAACAAATGTGCTATAACTATCTTAGTAACACTTTTGTGGGGTTTTGAAAAGTTGCACAAATACCCATATGTTTACCAAAGGTTTATGAAATACTCCTCTTGTTAAATTTGATTGGAAACCGTTAAAATTTGGTTAAAAAATGTCCATAATTAAACGGTAAAAAATAAAAGAAAAAAAAAACTATTGACTCTAAAAACTATTAAAAACATTTTCACCATTATTTTTTGAATGAAATATTACCATTTTGTTTGAATAAATATATCATTGATCGTTGAGAAATAAAAAAAAAATCTTATTAAAAATGATTTATTTTTCACTTTATGTATTTTTTATATGACAATAAACATATATAATTTGAAAGATAACACCCACAATTTTATCATCTAAGGTCCAGAAATTCAAAATTTATAATCTTAAACATCTCTTGATTAATTAAATAGGAAAGAAGATCAAATTATTGTTGAGATCATTTTTTTATTGGTTGGGATCAGTTTGAAAATCTAAATCGGGCGTAGAGATTCATTCACTTTTTCAAATTTGAATGATAAATTATTATTTTTTATTTGGTGGGATCTATTATTAACTTGAATTATTTAAATAATTTAACTTACTAAATGTTTGAATTTAATGTAAAACTATGAAGATGAATAATAAATTCTCAATGATCTCATAATCGCTTTCAAATTAAGATTTTTTTTTTTGTTTAACCTTGTATCGAGAGATTGTCTCCAAGGGGCAACTCAGCGGCTGACACATGAGGCATTTTGGACATGATTCCTCAAGGCTCTCGGGTTCGTTATGAATTCTAAAAATTGAAAACTATTGATTTATCTTGGAACGTGGTAGCAAACACTAGATGTACTGGTAGGTAGCCCGATAGGGATTATAACTCTGTTTGGCCTGGAGGCTAGCTTTACTTATTATAACTAGCAGTACAACCGTTGTAATATATTAGTTAATTTAAGCTAACATTAAATGATTTTTTATTAAAAGTGTTTAGATAAAAGGAAATCCGAACTACCCTAACCAACTTTAATACTCAAAGTCAGAGAGTTGGATAGGTTATGGATTCCCCAAATTGAAAATTTGATTTGGTCAAAGAATTCTCCTTAACTCAACCGCACACAATCTATTAAAAATAGACAAAAAGATAATTACATTAAATAAATGATAAACAACAAAAAGAAATATAATAATAAATTAATTTTAAGATCAAAATAACTAAGTTAAAACTACAAAGATAAAAAAGAAACTACAATTAAATATTTGAAACAAAACTTTTATAAGTTTTTAAAAAAATATTAGCCATACAAATAATTTACAAATTTTTTATAGCCGAAGATGTTTTTGAAAAATTTTAAAAGTCAAGATCAGTTTTGAAAGCATACCTTGATGTTTCCATCATGGCAATGGTATTTTTTTAAACATTTTCAATTGCATTTGTGAAACTTTTTAAAGTTTAGGGACATTGTTGACAAAAATCTCAAACTTTAGAGACATGTTTGATAATTTAGCTATTTAATTATAAAGTTAATATCATTTTAGTTCCTAGATTTAGAGATTTGTTCCATTTTGACTCTTAAACTTTCAAAAGTTCAATTTTAGTTCATAAAATTTCAAGTATTGTTCCATTTTGGTCCTTGGAGTTTTAAGTTTGTTCCATTTTAATCAATGAACTTTAAAATGTTCAATTTATTTAATAGATTTTCAAAATAAATTAAATTTGGTTCTTATTTGAATTTTTTTTGTTAAGTTTTATTTAAAAATTAACTGTACTTTTTTATAAATGGAAAAAATATGTTCACATATTTTCTTTAATTATATTAAAATTATTAACATTTTCTAACCAACTTTAAAATAGATCAACTTCAAATTTATTATAGGAATAAATTTTAATTTAAAAAAAAATTTTAGGGACTAAAATGAATTTTTTTGAAAGTTTATGAACTAAAATTAGACTTTTGAAAATTCATGAAATTGTACTTTGAAAGTTGAAGACAAAAGGGAACAAGTTTCAAAAATCTAGGGACTAAAATGTTATTTTAACCTTATTTATATTAACTAAGAACTGTTTTTTTATAGATGATAGAAGTTTCATTCTCTTCTCTTCAATTTTTTTTTTTTTTTTTTTTTTATGGCTATATTAGCAAACATATCCCTAAATTTTGGGGTCTTTTTTCAATATTGCCCTTGAACTTTGAAACGTTTCAAAAATATCTTAGAACTTTACAAAATATTTTAGAAATACCTCTGCTATTAAATTTGAATGAAAATCGTTAAAATTTGCTTTTAAAAATGCCCCTAATTTTTAAAAAGTTCAAAAAAAAAAAAAAAATACCATTAACTTCAAAAAACTTCTTCACCATTATGTTTTGAATGAAAATATTATAATTTTGAATTCTTGAATTAGTCTTTAACATAATCCCAGCGTCTGCACACATTTTTTTTTGAATTCTCCATTAACATATCCGCCATCGTTATTCGACCTCAAGCTTTTGACTTTTAGACCTATCTCATTCTCAACCATAGCCTTCCAAGTTTTGAAAACATAAAATATACATCACATTTATGTTTGAGAAAATATGTCAAAACCTTCTCGCTTGAGTCATCTATGAAGGTCACGTAATATCCGGTACCACCAGGTTAAGATACTTCTGAAGGTCCCCACACATCACTGTGAACTAATTCCAATCTCATTGGTTTTAGTTTCGCTTCTGTCTTTGAGAAACTATTGCCTTGAGTCCTTATAACTGACTTGTAGAGTGAAGAATTTTCATACATTTTTCACTCATATGTCCCAGCCTGTTATGCCACAAATCAGTTTCACCCGAACAATCTACAACAACTACCATATCTTTGCCACTGTTGTTGACATACAAAGTCCCTGACTTGTTTCCTCTAGCAATTACCATGGCACCTTTTGTAACATTCCAATTTTCTTGGCCAAAGCATATCTCGTATCTATCACTGTCTAACTACCCCATTGAAATGAAGTTTCTTATCATATGCTAGAACGTGACGTATTTGTAAATTTTTCATATTGAGCCATTTTCCATTTTCAATTTCACGTCACCGATCCCAATAATGTCTAAAGGCCCACTATTAGCTAGATAAAACTTTCCATGATTTTCAACAACATAGTTCTCAAGAATGTCACGCTGACTTGTAGTATGAAATGGTGCACCTCAATTAATAACCTATGTATCATGAGCACACTCAACTGCCAAAATTAGAGCATCTGGTGCCTCATTAGCAACAACGTTTACACCAGCTTTTTTCCCTCTAGTTTCTTTCTGGCCTTGTAGTCCATTCCCAGATGTCCAGACTTACCCAGTTTCAACATTCAAAATTTTTATTTCTTGACTTGATTCTGTCGTTTCTTGATTTACTCGATTCCATTGATTTCGATTATTACTTCTGCCTCTATCCACATTTAACGCTAAACAAGAAGAAGAAGCAACATATGAATCTTTTATGCGAATCTCACTACTAGAAAACACTTTTTTCCCGACGGAATTGCTGACGGCTAATTTGCCGTCGACAAAAGTGGTAATCTGCGACAAAAAATGTAACCGTCGGAAAAGTCCAAGAATTACCGACGGTTAACGGTTAATAAAACCGTCGGAAAAAGTCCAAGAATTTCCGACGGTTAATAAAATCGTCGAAAAAAGTCCAAGAATTGTTGACGGCTAAATAAAACTGGCGGGAAAATTCCAAGAATTGCCGACGTTTAATAAAACTGTCATTAATTCTTGGACTTTTTGCGACGGTTTCGTTTAGTTGTCGAAAAAAATAATTGAGTTCCCTCCAAAATTTTGATTTGGGGATGTGAAAGGGGTAGAATTACCGACGGTTGGATTAACCGTCGACAAATGTGACTTAACACTCTCTCTACCAGCCATTATCTCCATCAACCACCCTATCCGCCGACACCCATCTCCGTCGGCCACCTCTCCGCCGGCCTCTTTACTCCACCAGCCCACTTAAATCCGTCAACCCCTTCTCCGCCGACACCCATCTCCGCTAACCAATCTTCGCCAGCCAATCAATCTCCGCTGTTCTCCTCCTTCACACTAGGTATTTTAATTTCTTTTCATTTTTGTAGATCTTAAATTCTATAAATGTAGATATAACTGTAGATCTAAAATTCTAATTTAGATATAAGTGTGATCTAAAAGTTCATCAAAGTTTATCTAAGTGTGTAGATCTAAAAATTCATCTAAATTCATTAGTTTTTCAATTTTTTTGTTGTATGCCATAATTTTTTGGTGTAGATCTAAAGTTAATTTTTTGTTGTAGATCTAAAGTTCTTGTTGGACATCATTTTTTTTTTTGTATGCCATAATTTGTTTATTTATTTATTTTTTTTTTTCATTTTTGTAGATCTAAAATTCTAATGTAGATTTAAGTTTAATTTTAAGTTTGTGATTTTTAGTTATAATTAATTGAATACCTATTAAATTAATTGGAAGTCATTGTTTTTTTTTTTGTATATTCTAATTCTACTTTTTCTTGCATGTTAGAAAAAGTTTCATTTTTGTAGATCTAACCATAGGTTAGAGCTTAAGTTATATTAATTTTATTCTTCAACTTAAGTTAAATTTTAAGTTTAAAATCAATTTATAGTTTTAATTCTTGAACATTTATTAAAATAATAAATTGATTGTTCAAATATTAATTAGTTAAAAGTTATTGTTATTGTTATTTTTTTTTTTTTTGCATTTTTGTATATTCTCATTTTATTTTTTTCTTGAATGTTAGATCTAAATTCTTTTTAGATGTTAATAAAGTGTAGGTTAGATCTAAATTCTTAGTTTGCCACTTTTTTATTGTATGTCATAAGTTTAAGTCATTTAATTTTATTCTCGAACTTAAGTTAAATTTTCATTTTTTTAAATTTAAGTGTAGGTTAGATCTAAATTGTAAGTTAAGATCTAAGTGCATTGTTAGAAAAAATTTTCATCTTTGTATATTCTTGCTTAGATCTACACTTAGATCTAAATGTATGTTAGATTTATAAATATTATTCTTGAACTTAAGTTAAATTTTAATTTCGTAATCATTTTAGTTTTAATTCTTGAACACTCATTAAATTAATCAAACATCGTTCAAATATTAATTTATTAAAAGTTATTGTTACTTTTCTTTTTACATTTTTGTATATTCTCATTTTCTTTTTTCTTGCTCGTTAGATCCAAGTATATGTTAGATCTAAGTTATTAGTTTAGATCTAATTTTTATTTTTCTAGATGTAAGTGAGGTTAGATCTAAGTTATTAGTTTGCCACTTTATTAGTTTTTTTATTTAAATTATAAACTTTAAAATCTTTTAAATTAAATTCCTTATCCAAAATAATACATAAATAAATCCATTATGTTATTATCGTAAGACAATTATGAATAAAGACTGGTTTAATAACAAAGATAAGTTATCTGATGAATATGCTCAAGTCGTTAAACAATTTTTAGAGATAGCAAAGAGTCATGTAAACAATGAGGAAAAAACAAGGTGCCCATGTAAGCACGACATGAATTCATATTGACACTCGATAGATGAAATGGAACATCATCTATTCAACTATGGATTTTCCTCATCATACACTGATTTTTCATGGAGAACCATTTACTGTACCTAGGTATGAGCGTCGATCTGTCGTAACGCCGGTACCAATGAATAAAACATCACATGAACCAAAGTTAAGTAATCAAAATATAGTGAATGAAATGTTAGAACTACTTAATGGTTGTCCCAAGTGTTGAAGATAATCAAGATGGAGAGAATATATTTGAAAATGTGATTCCACCGACAATCAATGGAGTTGATAGTGCAAGTTCGTTTCATATGTTGATGAACGAAGCGTGTAATCTGTATCATAAGAGAAGGTAACTACATTATAATGATGAATGTTTATGGACATTGTTTTAACATATTTCTCATTCTTTATTATAAAATGAATAACAAATAGAAAAAACAAGGAGGTCAGATACTGGGCCCGATTGAATTATTTCGTGAAACTCATTATAAAGAATGAAAGGTTTGTCCTCACAAGAATGAGATATCGCTTATGTAAGTTTTAACTATAATTATTTGATTTTTCTATAATTCATATTGTTTACTAATATTACTTATTGCTACAGAAAAAATGTGTGATATGCATGAAGAATAAAAAGAAAGCTCACAACCTATGACCGAAGAGGAGATACGAGCATCTGTTTTAGGAACTCGATCAGTTAGTGTAAAAGCAGATGGTTGGCAACCAAAAGAATTAAGAAGGATGAATAGATGCTCTTCATCTACTAGTGGACTAAGCCGAAATGAGCATGAACTACTAACACAACTGATGGATGAAGATGAACAACGTAAAGTCGAAGATGAATGTCGTCGAGAAGAAGATGAATTTTGTCGAGAAGAAGATGCACCCCGAGATAAAAAGTTGAGGAGGTCCCTCCAAAATTTCAGGAGGACAGTCGAAACTTTGAGAACATGTTCCAATTTTGGATGAATCAGCAAAGCAGATGATTAGGCGGATCAGAAGCATGACCTTCTTCTTAGATATGTCTTTAGTATTAATATTTTTTAATTAATGTGTGTTTTCAATATCATAATAATTTTTTCAGGAAACGGTAAAAAAAAAGATTAATTATTTAAAAAAAATCGAATCATTTTTTTTCTTGACATAAAATATCATTAATTATTAATATAACATTAAAGTAGAAATTTGCAAACGCAACAACTAATAGTAACTCAACAAAAGAAAAATTAACAATTTTGATTAAAAAGAATTATAGATAAAAACTTTTTAATGTTTTTTTAATCAATTTTTAAATTTTAAAATCTTCTTGCGAAAATTACTATGATATTGAAAAGACACATTAATTAACAATTTAAAAAATCCATTAGTTTATAAAATTTATTAGAGGTAAAAAATTATGAATTTTTACAGTGATAGGCTTTTAGAGAGACAAAAGAAAGACTAAATATTTTTTGGACAATAGTACAATCTTCACGCATGTGAAAATCTCTTAAAATTATCTTAAAGATGTTAATTGCAACACTTTTCAAACTTTAGGTTTTCAAACTTTAGGTGTAAAAGCCCTACCTAGATCTCATCAAGGCCTTTACCCAAGATGCATGATTAAAAAGCCTTTAAAATCGAGACACAATGAAAAAGAAAATACCTCATTTATTGAATAAAATGGTAACCGTTCATAAAACGTGCGAGTTGGGTACCCAATCCTAAAATCGAAGGAAAATCAGTAAAAAAAAAGCAGAAATCCAGTATATGTCTCTAAGTATAAATTCAGGTTCAATATACGCGAAAAAAGAAAATATCAAAATAGACTCAGCAAACACCAGCCCATGATCTCCACTGCTCATGATCAACCATCCTGGTAGAGCCCGTGCGTACCTGTCGAGGCCTACAAAGAAAGGGGTGAGTTTTTAAACTAAGTAATGATCTCTATCTGAGAATAATACAAGCATGAATATGTATATATATATAACAAATGCCATAATAAAATGCATGAACATTGAATATACTGGGCTTAAATAAGGCCCTACAACTCGGAATCTTCAGTGGTAATAATGATGACACCGGGGCTACCCTAATGGGACATGCCACTCTTGGGCCTCAATAGATAGTGTTATACACTTTCGAGGCTACCCTTGTAGGGCAATGCACTATCGAGTCTTCAATTGATGCTTACTGGTGATTATTCATAAATGCGTATGTAATACAGAAGCATCGATTCTTATCAACACGGTTAATAAAGCAACAAGTATAATGTGAAAACATACCAGCTTGTCATAAGTCAATACACAGATCATTACATTATGTATAAAGTTCGTAGCTTAGCTATAACTTCCCAGTAAACATTACACAACAAACATGTCAAATATTGCAATCAACAAGTAAATTCACATCTAACTCAGCCTACACATGTGTACGATCATCCATAAAACCCAAGCTAAGGATGAAGTCCTCTTCCTTGGCTGAAAAGTGCTAAGTTTCCCTTAGAATGCCCGAACAGCAAGTCTTAGAGCTTTCCCCAAGTCCAACTGGCCTAAACAAGATTAATGAGTCAAAATTAGCTCCTAAAACTATCAAAATCGAACTCAGAGCACCGAAATTACCTAATAAGGACTATTCGAAAATTTTCCGGCAAGGTCGATGATGGCACGTGGCGGGAAAACGGCAGGGGTCGACAGTTATAGGTCTGGGAACTCATGGCGCGTCCTGGTTTGTCCTTTCAGATTCAGAGAGTGTGTGAGGCTCGGGAGACAAAGGTTGTGGTTCGGTCGACGTGGACGAATCTGAAGCTGAGGGGAACTGCGACGCTGATGGCGCGCAAGGTGACAACCTAGAGGAGGCGGAGGGCTAACAACGGCGGATCTCGCAGCTGATGATTGGTCATTGGGAGCGAACAACGACTGGACACGTGGCACGCTCTGGGTGGCAAAGACGGTGGCTGCACGAAAAACCTTGTGAACACTACTACAAAACTAGGATTTATAATGATACTTTTTTGTCATCATTGTATCGCACATCATCTGTTCTCTTTAGATGACACTTCATAAAAAAGTGTCATCGAAGCTCTCTAAATGATACTTTTTTTTCCATCATTGTATCGCACATCAACTATTCTCTACACTATAAGAAGTGTCATCAAAACTCTTTAGATTATTATTTTTTTTATAATCATTGATTCTTTATCCATGACACTTAAATATTATCATTAAAAATTTTATATTGACACTTTTGTATTTGTACCTATAATTGCACATACAACTATAAAAATTAATAGTCCAAATTTAAACAAATAAAAAAAACAAATAAATAGATTGCATATATAAATATGGATTTGATAGTATTTACAAATGAACATATAATAAGGAAACTACACTGAAATTTGGTAGAGAATTTACATAATAACTTAAATACAATTAGTGTTGCTTGGATTCTTGTCTCAATTCAAAAGAAGACGTTGGTAGAGTTGTAATCTACTTTTGATAGAGAAAAAATTAATTCCTTCTTCAAGGCCACTACATTCATCATGAAATTGAAGACAATAAAAAACTTAAATATAAATATTCTTAACAATTTACAAGAAATAAATCATAAATAGTTTATGTAGTTTACCTTATGTACTAACTTAGAGAAATGTCTTTCTCGATTGTTTCGTCTTTTGATTGTGTCCGTGCAAGACCTAATAAGCATAAAGTAAACGTTAGGTAGATATTAAAGAATGTCAAGAATAGCAACAAATTTTATGTAGTTTACCTTTATGCCAATCTTTTTATCTTGGAATTAAACTTCAAAAAAAAAAAAAAAAAAAAAAACTTTTATCTTGAATAGTTAGTTTTTTATCTTAGTCTCACTACTACAAAACAAACGCATAACAACAACATGGAAGAAATACTCTATAAGAAGAAACATAAAAAGAGGAAAAAAACAAACGGTTGGGGATGCAAATAAAGTGTCCCACATCAGTTAGAATAAGGGAAAATGAAAGGTATATAAGTGTTGACAACATCTCCATTGACATGAGACTTTTGGATGAAACTAAAAGCAAAGCCATGCGAGTGTATACTCAAGGAAATTCAGTAAAACCACCATAAATACAAGAAGAAATCTGAATATTGGATAATTCTAGCACGAAAACTAGCACAATACATACACATAAGTCACCTACAAGAGAAGCTTTCATGTCTCCTGCACACAAAACATTTGTGAGAATTTATTACTTGCAATATGATAAAAATACACTTTTTACTTACCGATAAGAAATGAACTTCATCTATCTGCATTACATATAAACCAAATAATATTTTTTTTAAAGAATAAGAAACGTGTAAATATTGCATTGAAAGTAAGTTATTGAAAAGGAAAACTAAACCTCCAATTTCCCTACTTCACCGACTCAACAACTCCTTGCAAGATGATTTAAAAATATCCATAACATTATAATGGAAAAGCATGCAAATAAATTAGAAAGGTTGGTTGAGACAATTATGATAGGATTAGGGCTATTATAGTTAGTTAACTGTGGTCAAGGGGTTACAAGGTGATTAGTTTGTTAATCACCTATAGGCTATATAATGTACCCTTGACCATATTGAATGGAACAAGCATTTGATATTGATTCACAATTGAGTGAAGGACCATTGATACATCCTATCAATTGGTATCAGAGGTATCTTCTAATCCGAGGATGGTTACCAAGATGGATACGAGAATAGCCGCGTTGGAGGAACGTGCCAAGATCTTGAAAAGCATGGATCACAATGAATGTGGATACACAAGATATATGCTGGCCTGAATTCACTCGGGATTTTGAGGGAATTAAGACGAGATTTGTATGAATATATAACGCGAAAAAGAGAGAAGCTCGAAATAGGAAGAGGAAGAAGATATGTGAACAGGTTTTGGCAGCATCGGCTTTGAAAATTCCCCAGAAAAACAAAGGAAAAAGGTGCCCTTCAAAGCCATCAAAGGGAAAACCCAATAAAAATTATGTGAAAAGTATAAAGAAAAAACAAGAAAACAAGACTGAGGAAAGATCGTACCTGAAAAACACGACCATTGGGAGACACGATTGCAGTAGCGACTGCAAACGACAACCTAAATCGAAGAAACGCAACAATAGCACATTTAGAGACTACCAGAGTAGCAAGGAGGCGTCACAGCAGATATAGGAGTTGTGGACGCTGGAATCTTAGGAAAGATTGTGATAAGACATGGCGGAGAAGACGAGGGAATCACATGAGAAAAACGACGAAGAAATCGCGAGGGCCACCCCTTCTGAAATAGTGACCGGCTATGGTCGGCATAGTGGGGGAGGGAGTTGTCGCGAGAGGCATGACCGTGATCTCATCTTCAAACCATAGGGACTAAATTGTTCATGAATTTTGAAATTTGTTTCATATTAGTCTCTAAACATTCAAAAGTTCAATTTTTGTTCTTATTTTGTAATAAACAATAAAATTGGTCTATGTAGAAAATTTGAAGTTAATATTAATCGAAATTTAAGACAAAATGTAAACGTATTTTAAAATTTTATACAAGAAGATGTCAACTTTTATTAAAGAAAAATAAACAAAATAAATTATAATAACCAATTAAATTTTTTTTTTTATTCTTTTTTAAAGTTCAGGGATTGAAATAGAACAAATCTCAAAGTTTAGATACTAAAGATTTTTGAACGTTTTGAGACTAAAATAGAATAAATGTGAAAAATGAATGAGATCAAACTATATTTTACCCATAAATTAATTACCAAGTTTAACCATAAGTATTTAAAATTTTAACCTAAAAAACATATGAATAAATTGGAAGAATATGAAAATTATATTTTAATACTAAGAAATGTAATTAATTAGAATATGAAGAGTAATTAAGAAAGATTTTACCTGAGCATAAATGAGAGTGCCCCAATTTTGTTCATCGTCGAGATTACTTCTAAAGATCTAGAATTACCGAGCTTTGGCTTCTTTCTTAACGGTTCAAAACGAAACTAACTGTTCAAACAAGCTATAACATACACTCGGCAAGAAAGAATTAATAAAATAAAAAAAAAGGTCCATCTTCAACAACCGACCAAATAATAAATAAGCATAAAGAAACTAATCCAAATGAAAAAGATTTAGGAGTAGAAAATACAAGGGAGGAAAAACTTCATCTTCAACAACTTACCAAATAAAAAAAGTAAGTATAATAACCCAACCTATTCCAACGACAATTGCCAGCATGATGATCAAAGATGTTGATGCTGAAAAATGGTAACGGATATCCACAGTAAAGATTTATTTAGCTGAGGACGAAAGGACCTGCAAAAAAACACATTTAGGGCACACTGGTGTGGTGTGAGCCACAGGGACTCCGATACCTAAGTCAGAAACGGAATTAGGGAGAAATAGGTAAAGCACTAAGAATGGCTTAAGGATACTTAGCTTAGGAATCACCCCTTGAAAGGGAGAAATGAATTGACTTTTATAGCAGCCGACCTTGTAACCTTTGCGGCTCACTTATGACGATGTAACGGTCGGCCGTTAGAAACGTTCGCCATTAAGCCGGGTATGAATACCAGTGTAACTCTTGGCCGTTACCCTTTAGAGATGTAACGGTTTTGATTCTGAACTCGGTCGACTCTTTGGAGAGTCCTGACCTCCACGGTCGACCCAATGGGGCCTACCTACTTGTTGTAACGGGCGACGCCACGGGGTGCAACGCGTCAAAACGTTACTTGAACTCGGTCGACTCTTCGGAGAGTCCTGACCTCCACGGCCCATCCACCCGGATGGACCTACTCGTTACTGGACCCGAGAAGGATAAGGCTGCAAGGGCCAATACCCGAGGGGGTCCTTGGCCAACCAGCTGCAAGGGCCGGCCCCGAGGGGGTCCTGACCTTCCTTGGTCGACTTTCGGAGGAGTCGGACTTATTTGGCCGACCCCGGGGGTCAGAAATGGACTTGGTCGAGCCCCAGGGGGTTGTGGCCTCCATTTAGCTAACCCTTGGGGGGCGGTGATGGCGAGGCCGACCCCTAAGGGGTCGAAAATGGACTTGGCAGACCCCCGGGGGGGTTATGGGTTCCATTTGGCCGACCCCGGGGGGTCGGCAAGGGCTGGGGGTCGGCAAGGGCTTTGGCCGACCCCTGGGGGTCGATGCCTCCATTTGGCCGACCCCGGGGGGTCGACATTGACTCCCTTGTCATGTTCGGGTCCCGACCTCTTCCGAGTCTTTCAGGATATTTTTAGGTTATAACATTACCCCCACTCTTTATTTCCAAGCTTGCCAGATTGTGAAGAGTAGTTTTAGGTTATTGTCTTTTTTTTTTAAGTTTTTAGGCTACTTAGGCACTTTTTATAAAAGTCTCGCCCGTCCAATCGCTTGTTGAAAGTATTAGGTTACTTAGGCACTTTTATAAAAGTCTTGCCTTTTTCACCGCTCTATGAAACCTTTAAGCTACTTAGGCTCCTTTTGCAGGGACTTGCCCATTTTTAAGTGCATTTTCAAACTTGAAGGTTCCTTAGGCTCCCTTAGCAGGGACTCGCCTTTTTTCCTAACTTTGCTATTTGCAAATAATCCTTTACTTTGGCTATTATAGACCCTTCGTCTAATTACGAGATTGATTCATACCACCTTAGCCTCCTCTTTTCGAAAAAGGACTTGGCATAAGGCCTTGGTAGTCGTAGATGGCTTCCAACATTTAGACCGTGTTCTTTGGAGTCCACAGCCCGCAGAGTGTACTTACTTCGAACGCTCCTTTAGTGGTCGGGATCTCCTTCCTTTCTTTTAGGACTCTCACCAATGGTATGGTGGACCTTACTTTGGAGGACTGCCTACCTCCTCGCAGTTTTTGGACGGCAGGTCTTTATGCGCCTTGCTTCAACTTTTTGGTACCTTCGAGAGGAGTTATGACCTATGCGCTCCTCTTGACCTTCTAGCATCGATCAATTTAACTGGGACTTAGTAGGCCTAGTTTTAGCAAGTGCAGCACCGGATGACCTGGTTGCTTTTTGATGTACTTCTCTTTTTTTATAGCCATACATTTATCTAAGTATGCAGGCTAACTTGTTACATTTGTATTTGCAGGCCTTCATGCATTTCACCTCTGCTTCCCGTCTTCTTTCTGAGGACTTGCGTCACCCTCGCTTTTTTTGTCCACTAGCTTTGAGAAGCTTAAGTGGGAGCTGGCACAGGCTCGAGAAGTTCAGCGAATTATCGAAGCTGCCTTAGTTAACTTTCAGACTTCCACCGAAGCGGTCCAAAGTCTTGATGTCTGTACATGCCAAAAGAACATGTCTATCATTTCTCGCCTTCGCCAAATGTTGGCTTATGCTGAAGGGAAGCTGAATGACGTCTCTTACTTGGTTAGCCCTGTAAAGGGCTTTCCTGCTTTCGTGATCTTGGAGAACAACGCTGGTGAGGCTGCCATCGGCTGAGTACTGGACCAAATTCAGGAGGGAGTTGCTATGGCAACCTCCTTCCCCTTTTTCGGCCTCTTTGTTCCTGCACTGCGGAAAAAGTCAGCAACCTTTCCTTGCCAGCATTCGAATCTGGAATTTCAAGTGATCCACTTCTAAGGCATGCCTGAAAGAAGTCAGACCCTTCCAGCTATGACAGTTTATGCCCAAGCCGGACTCAACCGACCAACTTCCAGTAGGCACAGCTCTAGGGGCCTTGATGACTTTTTCGTTGCCTTCCTTTTACTCGAAGCAATAGTCTTTTTACTTTGCAGTCTTTGTCTTCTTCTAGGTTGTAACCCAGGAACTTTTGACATTGAATGAAATAACAATCTTTTTCCTCTACTTCACTATCTTGCATACCCCCAATTTAAGTTTATGAAATAATCAATATACTTAAATTAAGATAGCTTTTTGAAAGAAGGAGAAAATGTCACTTTATTCATTAACACTTTGATTTACATTCTATTGAACCTACTTTTTAAAGTGTTATGCACTCCAAGGATGGAGGATCTTATTCCAGTCCATGTCCTTGAGGTAGTAGGTGCCTGGGTGTGCCGCTTTGGTGACCAGGTATGGTCCTTCCCAAATTGGCACAAGGACTTCACTGTTAAGATCTTTCGTGTTTGGCATCACCCTCCTCAACACTAAGTCGCCAACTTGGAAGCAGTTTACCTTGACTTAGAAATTGTGGTACTTGGCAGTTCGGCCTTTGTACAACGCCACCCTTATATGGGTTGCGTCCTTTTTCTCTTCCAGGAGATTTAGACTCACCCGAGGTTGCTGGTCATTTTCAGTAGAGTCAAAAGACTCTGCGGGCAGGGAAAATCCTATCTCGACCAGAATCACTACTTCGCCTGTTGACGTCCTAGGTGTAATGGGTGCTAGTTACGACCTCGGGTGGCTGCATCTGGATGAAAGTGAGCCTCTGGCACCTTTTGCATGCCCGAGTATACTTTTTTGAGTCTTCGGCCATGATCGGCCAAAAGTAGCTTTGCCTGACGAAATTCGTACAGCGGCTTGACGGGGATGCTAGACTTGTCTAGTATCTCTACCAGCACGGTCCCGTCCACCTTGGTTTAGTAGGTGACTTTTAACTCTGCCAAAGCATCGGCCTTGGCGCTTTGGGACCTGGGTACTTGCTAATTTCGTGCAACAGCTTGGTGGTGACGCTAGGCTTGCCTAGGATCTCTACCAGTGCGGTCTTGTCTGCCTTAGTTTCGTAGGCGGCATTTGACTTTGCCAAAGCATCGGCCTTGGCGCTTTGAGACCTAGGTACTTGCTTGACTTGTACTCCCACAAGTGTTATTCCTTGGACAGCCTCACATGGGACTGGTCCTCTTTCAGCAGCCTTTTACTTCAGGGACCCTTTACTACGCCCCATAGGGCTGTATGGTAGCATTCCCTCGAGGACAACTACTCTCCTCTGACTGCCCCACCCCCATAGTAGTAGGAAACTTTAGTGCACGGTGGTAAATTGACGCGACCGCCCTTTACCAATGGATCGTAGATCTTCCAAGTATGTGCTTGTAGGCGGAGTTGTCGTTCACCACCAGGAAATTGACGAAGTGCAGGACTATCTTGTCCCCTTTGCCAAAAGTCACTGGGAGTTCGACTGATCCCTCAGGAACTAGAGTGTTGCCGCCAAACCCAACTAGAGGCGTCGAGTTTGGCTTAAACTTTTTCCCCTCTCAGCTTCACGGCGTTATATGCCAATAGTGGCAACACATCCGTCGAACTGCCTCCATCGATGAGGATCCTTCGGACGCGGATGTTGGAGGCGGTCAGGGACACCAGTAAGGTGTCGTTGTGCGGCTGGTGCAGTGCTGCAGCCTCAGTGGCAGTGAAGCCCAGTTACTCATCCATTGCCTCCATTATGTGCACTTCTCCGCCCCTTAGAGCTCCTCTGGCCTACCTCGCCTTGTCCTTCTGACTTCGGTTGGACTCACCCCCAGTCGGCCCTTCGACGATGGTTCTTATCTCTGGCGGCGGTGGTGACTTTTCGCCTCTAGAAGGCAGCGCCTTCCTTCTGTGCCTCATCTGGAGTTGATCAGCTCCCCTGCACTCATGTACTTCTGTGCTCTGGTTAGCAGCTCAGCGACCACATGAATTTTTCATTCTTGAGTCCGGCAACGACTGCTGCGAGAGTCGTGCTGTCGAAATATCCTTCAACGTCCAGCGCCTCGCTGTTGAAGCGGGCAATGTACTCCCGAAGGTTCACCTGGCTTCTTTTCCTAACGGTCAGCAAATGTGTGACCGACTTCTTCTGATCTCGCCCTCCTAGGAACTGGGTGACAAACGCCTTGGCCAGCTCCCTAAAGAAGGCAATGGACTTACGCTTCAGTTGCCTGAACCATCTTCGAGCTGGTCCAGCGAGCGTGAATGAGAACGCTCGACACTTGATTGCGTCCCGGACTCCATGTAGCTCCATCCATGCCCGGTAGGAGTCTAGGTGCTCGAAGGGATCTATAGACCCATCGTACTCCATGATTGCAGGGAGTTTGAATTTGGATGGGACAGACTCCTCCATGATCTCGTTGGTGAAGGGAGGATCGACCTAGTCGACCAGGCTGTCCAGGTCCAGTCCGTCTTGGTCCTGTGCCTTCTTCATGCTCCCCAACTGGTCTTGGAGGAGACGAAGTTGGGCCAGCCAAGGTTGTCCCTCGGCTCCGTCACACCTTGCCTCTTTTCGGCGTTGATTGATTACATTCTTGAGATCTATTCCCAAGTCTGATCCCGTCGTACGGGCACTTGGAACTTTCTGGGGATGCGGGGTGGATGACCCTCGGGTGGTGCTCTTTGGTTGGCTACTTCGAACGGACTGCGTCTGAGAGGACTCCGCCGCTTTTGATCAAATCCTCTGGTGGACTGAATATTCTTTCCTTCTATCGTTACCGCCCAGTCAAAGTCGTTCGACCGGTCTTTGGTGCCGGGAATGCACCTTTTTCGGTGCCTCCGTGGCTAGGGCTTTCCCTTTTGTAGGGTCCCGAACCAACGAAGCTGTTTTCTCTGTCACGCCCTTTTTCTTGGCAGGTTGTTGCTACACTGCCTCCTGCACCGCTTATTGGTTCCTAGCATCAGCTACCTGAGCCGGAGGTGGTTGCCAGAGCAATTCCACCAGGCGACTCAAACTCTCCGCCATTCCTTGCACTCGTTCTTCCAAAGCAGTGAACTTTGGATCTGCATGCTCCGGTTCTTGCATAGCTACCGCACCCTCAGGATCGGGGTGGTTCTCGACATGAACAACGTTCTGTTTTTTGGAGGAAATTTGCCTTGGAGCATCCTCGACGTCCGATTCGTCGTCGACACCGTGGTGGTGCCCGTTTTCAATATTCGACATTTTTGCAGGAAAATGGATTGGAATTTTAGCGTTTTAGGTAGAACACTCTCGTCCCCACAGACGACGCCAACTGTTGATGCTGAAAAATGGTCAACGGATATCCACACTAAAGATTTATTTAGCTGAGGACGAAAGGACCTGCAAAAAAATAAATTTAGGGCAAACCACTATGGAGTGAGCCACATGGCCTCCAATGCCTAAGTCAAAAACAGAATTAGGGAAAAATAGTTAAAGCACTATGAATGGCTTGGGTACTTACCTTAGGAATCACCCCTTGAAAGAGAGGAATGAATTGACTTTTATAGCAGCCGGCCTTGTAACCGCTGTGGCTCACTTATGGCGATGTAACGGTCGGCCGTTAGAAACGTCCGCCATTAAGACGGGTATGAATACCGGCGTACCTCTTGGCCGTTACCCTTTAGAGGTGTAACGATTTTGATTATGGACTCGGTCGACTCTACGGAGAGTCCTGACCTCCACGGTCGACCCAATGGGGCCGACCTACTCGTTGTAACGGGCGACGCCACGGGGTGCAAC
>JBBMEG010040568.1:0-10939 GCA_037832605.1 Cyclanthera cordifolia | reverse complement strand
TACAAGAATATACGCCGTAATCGACAATATCATACTAATACGAAAGATCTGGCATAGGGTCATAATGGTAATAGTAAGAATGAAGGGGGGTTGTATTTGTAATTTAAAGAAAAATAAGATAAAATAAATAAATAAACAATAGTTTTGAGTTAATGTGAGTGGAAAAGTGTGTGAGGTGTGGGTGACAATTGACAGAAGATGTTAAAGAAATTGGGGAATTGGTATTTGGTGTAAGTTTCCATTCTTTGGCGTGCTTCAATTTCATATATATTCCCCACACCAAACAACATCTCTGACCCTCACATTTCCCAAATCTTAAATTAAAAAAAATAAATAAATAAACATTTTTTAATTAATTAATTTTTAATTGTAATTAAAATCTCTTCTATATATAAATAAGTAGCAGTTCAGATGGTAAGATTTGAGGAGCCTAGATTTTTGTTTCTGGATCATCTCTTATTCAACCTCTCCTTCAGGTTTTTTCTTTTTTTTTTTTTTTTTTAATCTCTCATTTTTCTTCTATTATGTGTTATTTATTGTTTCTTTTACTTAAATGCATATAATATTTATGTGATTATGAAATGGTTAATTAAAAAAAAAAAATTGTTTCAATATAATTAGGAATAAAATGTGGATATATTTGAACATTATTTTTTAATAAACAAAACAATTCAAAATTATTATTCTCTTTCTTCCCTAATATTGGAATTTGGGAATCTCCTAAATTTGCGTTTTTGTCTTTATTCGTAAATTATTTGATTTCATTACTATTTTTCCATAAAACATTTTGGATTTTTTTTTTTTTAATTCAATTACGATTGTGAGGGAGAATTCAAATTCAGAATTCTTAAATATCAACGGGTGGCGCAGTTCGTTGAAGATTTTGGCTTTAGGAGTATGCTCCATTTTTTATGTATTCCAATGTTGAGCCGAGGAAAGAGCATAGTTACCCGGATATAGTGTGAAATATCTATCTCGAAAAAAAAAAAATCAAAATTCTTAAGCATATTAATGATGCATGAACTTTATTCTTAGACATATATTTCATACGTTAATTTAAGTAAGTGTAATCAAATTAATATATATATATATATATATATATATGTATGTATGTAACAATAACTAGAGGAATAATAGTTCAACCATATTATTCTAGATTTGATAGTTAACAGATCATAATTTTGAATTTTTCAATAACTTTTTTTATATATATATATATATATATAAATAAAAGGCTGAATGAATTGAGAGGTGAGGAAGAGGATTAATATTTTAAACCGAGTTGAATTTTTTTTTTTTTTTTAAATTTAAATATAGTGAAAAGTGAAATATTTGAGTTATAAAGATAAATACTTTAATTATCACTCTTTTTGACTATACTAAGCTTTTTCAACGTAGTTCCTATATTATGAAAATACTATGAACGAAAAAAGATATATTTAATTTTTTTTTTTTTTGTGTGGTTTTATTTCAACAACACAATTATTAATTATTTGTGATAAAGATATTTTCGTACGAGAAATTGGTATATTGTGGACCAAAAAATACTAAGGCAAAAAAAAGAAAAAAAAAAAAGGGGGAAAATGACAAAATATACCTACAACTCCAAAATAAATGACGTCATAATTGACATCATAAACAAAAATCCTTCTCTTTTTATAACACTCACTGTTTCTCTGTTTTTTCATTCAATCCAGAGCCGTTTTTAAGTTTTTTTCTTCTGTTCTTACGCAAATATCCAAAGATTTTACTGTTCCATGATCCATTTCTAATTCTCAAAATCCCACAAAAATTCTCAGTATTCAAATCTCTGAAATGGCAAAGCTAGCAGACGAATCTTCCAGCAAAGAAAATATGAAGAACGCCATGTTAAAGCACGAACAAACGTTTCGTCAACAAGTAAGTTTCATTAAAAGAATTCTCTCTTTTATTTTTCGAAATGGGTTTTGATTTTTCTTTTGTTTTTATAAAAGAATTTGGGTTTTTGTTTTTTGTTTTTTGTTTTTGGAAGGTGTATGAACTTCACAGACTGTACAGAGTTCAGAAGCTTTTGATGAAGAACATAGCAGAAAACAGAGGAAAAACAGAGAGATGGGAAGTGAAAAATGAAGAAGATGAAGAGAAAGAGATTGATTTTATTGAAGAGAGTGAGATTGAATTGACATTAGGACCTTCAAATTATAGCAAGAAGAAGTTAGATGAAATTAGCTTTTCTTCTTCTTGTTGTTCTAATTCAACTACTGGATCTGCTCAAAGAAGTAGAATTTTGTATAGAAATGGAGAATTTGTTGGTGGATCTCAAATGGGGTTTGTGGGGTTTGTTCAAGATCAAGATGAGATGAGGATTTCACAGCATCATCCAAATCCTTGGCTTTATCAAGTTTTAAGCCTTAATCTTACTTAGTTTTATGTTAATTGAGTTTATTTTTCCTTTTTTTTAGCTTAATTTTTGTTTTTGTTTTTGTTTTCTTGAATGATTTTGAGTGTGGTATGTGTACAAGCTTATAACCAAGTTAATATAATTATCATTAGGCCTTTTGGACATGACATAATCTTAAAGTCTCTTTATCTTTTTTTTTCTTACTTTTATTTTCAACACACAGTAATGCCAATGCTGTTGCTGTTTTGACAGTTCCAATATGAACTTTTATAGTTATCTCGTGTTTCGTGTTCACGATATTACGATGCTCGACCGATCTTCGAAAACTTGGTAGTTGAATCGATCTTCTCTTTCAGCTTTCTAATGCGGTTGTATGAATAACTGAATCAATAATCTATAACTTTTTTAAAAAAAAACTCGAGACAAATAGCGTAGAAATTTACGTAGTTCATTAACGTCGTGTTAGTTACGGTTCACAAATTGATAAGTAGTTGTTATCTTATAAAGAAGAGTATATAAATATTTGATGGAATAGAGGTAGGATTTTAAGAGAATTTGTAGACTGTAATCTCATCAAACTCTATTAAGATAGGTAAAAAAAATCCAATGTAAATGTTTCTCGATTATATATTTCGAGTAAGTAATCATAGCGCAACATAATTCAAAACATCTCAACTGCGATTTTAGTATATGCAATCAACTTTTACATGTCTTTGATCATAATTCTTGAAAACTAATGTAAAGAGCTATTTGTGAAATGAAATCATAGTACTTCGCTTGTTATTCACAAGCATTCCAACGACTCTTTTTTTTTAAATATTTTGTCGGAGATTTTGTTGTCCGGTCAACGAGCGGGGGCTCGCTTAAAACAGCTATCTCTTCTTCTCATGGGCGTACGTAGTTAACACATTGTTAGCGAACTACGTAAATATATATATATTCTGTCTGTTTTTTTCGTTTTTCTATGATTGTTGTTCCGAATTTTTTATTAGTTTTTTACCAACTTTGTTCTTGAATTTGCCAAATTGAGCAATTCATTCCTCAACTAAGCTACTAGAATAGGGGGTAATATTTCAGTAGGTGTCTGCCACTGCAAGAACAAAAGATTCCCATTTGAAGAATTTAAAATTAAAAAAAAAAAAAAAAAGAAAAAAAAAAAAGAACAGAGTTTAGGTTTGAAACATATTCTCTTAGAATCCATGAAGAATTGTCTCATAAAACCGACCAAAACGTGCTGTTTCTTCTGTTCTGTCTTCTGTTGGGCCTTCAGTTGGCTGTTTTTGCTTTACTTTTTAATCCAAAAGCCTTTTTGTGTACAAACGTATTCAATGATTCAGATTCATTCCCCACTAATACTAACTATTATTCTTTTGTTTTACGAAGGTTTGTACTCAGCTTATCTCGCGAAATAATTACAAATGTAGGTAAATTTTAAAATATTTACCTCTGTAATCATTAATACATTTTAATATTAATATCAATATCATTTTAGTCAATAAAATTTTACCTTAGTTTCATTTTGATCTTTTAACTTTCAAAAGTCTAAATTTAATCTAGAAAGATAAACTTTGTAAAAAAAAAACTTAAAATTGGTCTCTACAGTAAATTTAAAGTCAACATTAATCGAAATTGGTTCAATAATGTTATTAATTTTAATACAATCAAAATAAAATGTGAAGATTTTTTTTTTAATTTATAATTAAGGACTTTTTTTTTTTTTTGAAAGTTAAGAAACAGAAACGAAAGAAAACTCAAAATTTATGGACTAAAATTGAATTTTTTTAAGTTTAGGGACTAAAATGAAACAAACTTAAAATTCGTACAAATTTAGGAATCAAATGATATTTTACCTTTAATATTATATTATAAATATTCATTATTATCATTATTATAAGAAAATATGGGACAATACTCATTAATAATAACTATATATATATATACATATTTTTTTATTTTTTTTTATTTATTTATTTTTTTTAACGGAGACATTGGCATTTATTTACTAGATTTGACCTAGTCAAGTTTTTTTTTTTTTTTTTGAAAAACACATCATAATATTAAAACTCAAACAAACCACAATTACAATCTTCCTCAATCCCGGAGGCCACAAATGGGGGAGGACGCCCTCCAAAAAAAAGATCTATCCTCAACCGAGGCAAACAACAAATTCCAAACATACTCAGAATTACAAGGGTGTTTGGTCAACAGATCGGCCACCCTATTACAAGTTCTAAAACAATGGGTAAAATAGACCTCCCCAATCTTTAAAGTGAAATGTTTAATATCAACAATAATATTGCTAAACTCCGAAAAATCCGAACTGTCACCCACTAAAGCATGGACCACCTCTCTCGCATCAGACTCAACAAACAAGGGGGGAACCCAAGTATTGAAGATTCAAGATATTTTTCAACCCTTCCTTAATAGCAACCCCTTCGAGAGCTTTGACCGAGCATCATCTAATTCCAGCTTTGACACCTGCAAGAATCGGCATCCCTTTGCAATCACGGACGATCCATCCGATCCTTCCCACACCCGAACTTGGACAGACAAAAGCATCTGAGTTGACCTAGTCAAGTTAGTTTCCTTAATTTTATTCATTTTGGTTTGATTTTGACCTCTCAAAGTAAAAAGAAGAAACATGTTCTTGTACTATTTTGTTCAGTTTCTCAACTCTTTTATCTTGTTATTACAATGAGAAATGTTAATATTATTTACAACATAATAGATATTACAAAAGTACCCACCTGAATCTTTGCAAATTCAATAGTAAATAAATAAAAAAAAAATGAAAAAAAAAGAAAAAGAAAACTTGACTCTTCACAATGCTGTATAGAGATGTTGAAACCATCCCAAGGCTGCATCAGGATATCGAATGTCGCCGGTCCTTCGCTGGCCTTACTCGGCCTTTCGAGTTCGACGTGATACCATCGGAGCGGACGAATGGGTAGAGGCGACCGAGCTTTTTCGACACGGAGCTCATGAATGATTTCTTGGGAAGTGGTGGCTTTTCAACAATAGGTTGTAACTGAGTGTTTGTTTGTGCATTATTGCTTATGGATGGCTTTTCAAACTCTCTCATTTTCATTTTCATTTTTACCAATTCCATCTTTAAATCCTCATTCTCTCTTCTCAAAATGGATAGCTCATCTGAAATTGGGTGTGAATTAGCTGCTGTTTCAGCTGAGTATATGTTCAATTTAACAGGAACTGCGGGCAACTCGACCCCGGTCGTACCGCCAATCATGACGTCTCGGAGTCGTTGCTGCTCGTAATACAGAACCTGCACCACCGTTTGAACGGGAAGCCGATCGTTCTGTGCTGCGTGAGCGCACGCCTCTCTCGACAGCTTTTCGCAATCCATTAAACTGCAAACTTTCTTCCTTTCCATATCACTCAATGCAGGATGAGCCTATCAATTGCCAAACAACATGAAAATAAGGTATCTTCAATCTTTTTGTGTGCTTTAAATGAGAACATGAGAAAAATAGAGTTTTTTTTATTCTTTTCAAAATTATAATAGATGGGTTATTCTCGCAAAATATGTACAAAAATTAAAAATATAATTGTGGTCCTTAGACTTCACATTTGTTCTATTTCAGTGCTTAAACTTTTAAAATTTTAATTTTAGTCTCTAGACTTTCAAGTTTGTTCCATTTTAGTCTCTAAACTTTCAAATTTGTTTTATTTTGATCCATAAACTTTCATAAGTTCATTTTAGTCTCTACATTTCTAAAAAAAAAAAAAGTTAAATTTTGTTCTTATTATAACTTTTTTTTTTGTTAATTTTTCTTAGGAAATATGTCATATTTTCATATACACTTTAGAAATATGTTCACCTATTCTATGTATTAAAATTATTAACATTATTAAATCGATTTCATTTGATATTAATTTTAAATTTATCATAAGGACTAATTTTAAACTTTTAATAAAGTTTATGGACTAAAATTGAAATTTTGAAAGTTGAGGGACTAAAATTGTACTTCTGAAAGTCTAAGAATCAAAATGAAACAAAGATGAAAGTCTAGAAACCAAAATGGTATTTTAACCTATTTTCAAATGTAGTCAAATTTTAAAATATTTATATATATATAGTCATTAATACTGTATTGTAAGAAAATACGTGATAATACTTATTAATACGTTGATTATATTTGCTAATTTTTTTTAAAAAATAACAATATTTATAATTATTTTGTAGATTTAACTAATTTTGTATGTTTTGTTTTTTTTTCACCTTCATGTAGATGTCTATGGCCCTGTACATTCCATCTTCTGTAGCTCTTGAATGTTCAGGAATTAGCTCAGCAAGATTAATGAATTTCGAGACGGATAAGTTGCGGTCGGAGGCGATTTCGGCGAGATAACTCTCCATTAACTTTCCCACTCTTTCGAGGTCACCCGAAGAAGAGGGAACCTGGTCCTCATTTACATTGTACCTGAATTGATTCCCATCGACTTCGAGTTCGAGATAATTCACCACGATCCGCTGGGCAGTGTCGACATCGAACAATGTATCTCCTGTGAAGGCATAAGAGGGAATCAACAAGTCATCCAAAACAGCCTGTCCTAATTGTGCAGCCATTCTCTTCTCCAAATCCAACCGACAAGCAACTGTCGTCTCGAGATATATCGCTGCACGGAGCAACATCGAAAGAAAGCTAACCGACAGCGCGTTCTTCTCCCTCGGCAATAGACTCACTATTGTTTCCAACACAACTCTCTTCTCATGCTCTTGTTGTGCCTCAATTTTCTTCCTCCCCTTCCCAAACACCTCCTGATGCAAAAAAAAAAACAAAAAGTTTGTTTAGACATGGACACAAAAATGAACAATGAAATGTTAAAATGTTATCTTGATCCTTTTACTTTTCCTTTTATTTCGTTTTGGTCCCTATACTTACAAAAGTCTAATTTTCGTCACTAGACTTTCAAGTTTGTTTCATTTTGATCTCTAAATTTTTAAAAGTTCAATTTAGTCTTAGACTTTAATAAAAGTTTAAAATTGGTCCTTATGATAAATTTAATATTAATTAAAATTAGATCAATAATGTTAATAATTTTAATGCAAAGTTTATAGAGAAATATGATATATTACAAAAAAAAAAAACAAAACAAATTTAACATTCGAAAGTGTATTGAACTAAAATTAAACTTTTGAAAATTGAAAGATCAAAATGAAACAAATTTGAAAGTCCAAAATCAAAATGAAACAAACGTGAAAGTCTAGGGACGAAAATTGAACGTGATCTAAAATGAAACCGAAAGCTTAATGACCAGAATGCCAAAACATTCTTATCAATCCACACGTTTCGGATCGAGATCTTACCAAGCCACGGAGCGATTTCTGCGCGTAGAGCATTAAAACCGGACCGAGAGAGTAATGCTTGTAGCCTCTAGACATCATTGCAACAAGAACTCTTTGAAATATATCAATTCTGAGAACAGTTAAATCCTCAGCCCACCAATCAACAATAGGTTTAGACTGAATTGTAGGCTGCCCTTTGCTAAAATGGCTGTCTTTGCAAGCCACAAAGGCAATAGCATCAATGCAACGGCTAATTAATTTGACTTTCTCTGCCGTTGGAAGAAGGTTTTGAGACATATGCAAAACTGACACTGCCCCTGCAAGGCTTTTCAATGCAACTTCGTTGATGTACGCCTCCGTTCTCCCCACGAGGTTCCCGACCGCGTACTCCTCCGTCATTTCGAGATGCTCCGCCGCGCACCGCAGCATCGCGATGTTCTCCGTGCCGATCTCGAAGTTTATCCCGTAGCAGAACATGGCTGCTAGCTCGAATGCCACCGCCCCGCCGGGACAATCGGGAAGCTCTATTGTTGTGAGATCAGCATCAGTTGTTTCTGATACTAGTTTTCTTATGCGCCCACATTTTGAAACGAGTGGGAACTGCAAGAAACACACAGAAAATCATCCATTCAATTTACTTATAATGATTATATACGCTCGTCCCCGAAGAACGGCCTCGTTCGTTGAGACTTGGAGCTCTCCTTGACATACTCAAGTTCAGTAAATGACTTTGTTAAGAAATCGTAAACAAAGAAAAGTATAGTGAAAGTGAATAACAACATACAGATTTACGTGAATCACTAACAATGTGTTAGCTACATCTATAGGCAGAGTGCATAACAATTTTATTAGAAGAAAGCGAATACAAGAATGTTGATCAATAGAGACTAAGTTTTTATAAGGAGTTTATATAGAGCACTCTCATAAAACCATATTACAACATTCAGCCCAATTATATAAAGCTCAAATACGAATATATTAAACCAATTACAATTTCATCTAGGTTTGGGACTAGCTGACCGGATAGCGAGACTTACGACTAAGTAATCATGGAGCATCATAATTCCAAGATATATCTCAACCGAACGTAATCGTAAAATTCCTTATTTTGACTGCCAGTATAAGTGAACAAAGCTACAATTTTTCGATTTCAAAAAAAAAAAAAGATTTCTAATTCACTTGCTACAACTTAGAAACATCAAAATTTCAACTGAATTGTTGTTGTGATACCTTGTGCAAGGAGAATGAGGATTCTCCAACATGAACTGTGACATCACTTGGAATTTCTTGGGAAAAAATCCTAAAAAAAAAAGAAGAAGAAATTGAAGAAAGGAATTGTAAGAACTTCAATGGCAGCTAGTTTGAAGAAATGATGAACAGAAAAGAAAAAGCATACCATTCACTTGTTCTCTTCATGGCTGTGGAAAGAAGATCTTTCTTAGAAGACATGTTGACAGAAGAAAAGAGTTCAGCGTTCTCTGGTTTAGGATCAGCCATGGTAGAGATGAAACAATAACCTTAAAACTCATGATGGTTTCATCATAATCAAACAAATTGGCAAGAATGGGAGCTTTTTCTTTGGCTCTTTTTCTTGTTTCTTTCTACTAATTCAAATTCATTAAAAAAAATTAAAAAAAAAAAATTGAGAAAAAGTAAGAAAATATGTGAAATGCCAAAAATGGGCATGATGGCATTTTGGTACTTAAGGGGAAAAGCAGGGGTAAAATGGGGGAAGAATGGAGATGGTGTTAAAGAGATGAGATTGGGGGATGTTTGGGTGGAGGCAAACAGAGGAAAATTCAACCTGGAAAGTTGGGAAAGAATTAATTCCCAACCACAATTTTTGGACAAAAGAAATAAAGGGTTTAGTCTTATCTCAAAAAAACAATGTCACAAACTCAAATCTTACCCTCATTAATGTTTTAATACAAAAAAAAAAAACACAAAACAAACAAAACTGACCATTCTAATTGTGACACGTGATTTTGTTTTATTATTATTATTTATTTTTTAACAATGAGATGTGAATTTGGAACTGCAATTGAAAGATTATAACAACTAAATCTAGAAAATTTAATTAAAATCGAAGATTATATTATCTTGAGATGAATAACCGCAAACGTTGTCGTGATATGTTCTTTTATTATTCGAAAGGAATAAATTGTAAAATAATAATAATAATAATAATAAAAATGGGCAAATTATGATGAAAGTGGGTGGGACTTCGAGGGTGATGGGAGTTTGCTCTTCAATGAATGAGGGGGGCCAGTGCCTATAAATCTATATATGGAAACAAATCAAACAATTAATAATAATAATAATAATATTGAAAAATGAAATTAAATTAATTTCCATCAATCTCTCATTTCCTTTGAAATCTTAAGCTATGTAATATTACAACATTTAAATCACTTTGATTGTGTATCTAATATAAATTTGTCCAACCACTATCACTTCAATTGCATGGCTAACAAAACTATTTCTTTTCCTCTTCTTCTTTTGTCTTCTCTTTTCAATATGAGAGAGGTAGTTTGGATACATATATATGACTTCTTTTGAAAATATTCTTTCCTTTTTTTGAAATTTGTGAAACTTAATGTTGTCATGTCATGTGAGTTTTACTGATTTTTTTTTCTTTCATTGCAGAAAAACAACTACTATTGATAATATAACGTTGTAAGCTAAAAATATCTCAAAAGATTCGGAAGAGGTTGGGACCCACCTGAAGGACAAATAAGTTAACGCTGACCACCGGGGGTCGGCCAAATTGAAGCCTCGATCCCCAGGGGGTCGACCAAGTCCATGCCGACCTTCCGGAAGTCGGCCACTCCCTTTGCCGACCCCCAGGGGTCGGCCAAGCAAGTCCGGCTCTCCTGGGAGTCGGCCAAGGAAGGCCTTCACCCCCCAGGGGTCGGCCCTTGCAGCCCCACCGTTCTCGGGTCTGGCAATGAGTAGGTCAATCCGAGTAGATTGGTTGTGGAAGTCAGGACTCTCCGAAGAGTCGACCGAGTCCAAGAAACATTTGGAGGCGCTGCACCTCGTGGTGTCGCCCGTTACAACGAGTAGGTCAATCCGAGTGGATTGGTCGTGGAAGTCAGGACTCTCCGAAGAGTCGACCGAGTCCAAAGTCAAGATCGTTACACCTCCAAAGGGTAACATTCAGGAGTTACACCGGTATTCATACCCGGCTTAATGACGGACGTTTCTAACGGCCGGCCATTATATCGCCATAAGTGAGCTGCAGCGGTTAC
>JBBMEG010040557.1:0-19407 GCA_037832605.1 Cyclanthera cordifolia | reverse complement strand
TAATTGATCCGGGACAGCTGCCCAAGTGTCGTACGTGAGAGGTATATGTGATCTGACACATACACCAATATAACTACGGAGTTTCTTCGCACTATCCCCGACTTCTTGGCCCATTAAGTTATTTGAACAATCCGCCGCTCTCACACCATTCTTTCCTGAGCTAGCTCATGCAAGACTGTAACGCCTCTAAAGGGTAATCTGGACGAGTTTTTGATTTTTTTTTTAGTGTCGGTCGGGTTTTTGATGTCAGTCAGACCGACATCAATACCCTTTAGTGTCGGTCTGACCGACCCTAATGGGTAAAATGGACCGGTTTTTTGAATTTCCTTTATTTTTTTTTAGTGTCGGTCTACATTTGGTGTCGGTCTGACCGACACAAAAAGTGTTGACCGACACCAAAAAATTGACACAAAATGTGACCGACACCAAATATCCGTGTTTTTTAAAATATTTTGGTTTGACCGACACCGATTCCCTTATTTGTAGTAGTGAGTTTAACTTAACTCTGCTTAACTTAAGCCTGTCTAACTTAATCTCTACCACAAACAACACTAAGCTTAACTAAACTCAACTTAACTTAAAACTCAGATTAACTAACACTCCTCTTAACTTAACTCCTCTTAAATAACTCCTTGCCCCAAACACGCCATAAGCAGTTTAGACACCTTGTCCTCCAAGGGCAATGTGGTCCTTTGCCCTAATAAAGGTCTTTTTTAATTAAAGGGCCGTCAGTGGTATTTTGATAATTAAATGGATCTTTCCTTATTTTAAATAGCCTGTTTTTGCAATCTAAATGTCAAATTAGAGTAAGATTTGGGCACCCTATTGTTGACAAGAGCCTTTTCATAGTTCAACGATTATTTAGCCCGTTCAAAATTCACTTCTCTGATGTAGTTTGTTGTGCTGCTTGATTTCGTCATTTGTAGTATGTTCATTCATTTTCTTTGCCACTTGCAAGTAGAGATGTCAATTTACTCTGCGAGGCCTGATCTACCTCAAATGAGACTGATTAATCCCCAGTTAACAGAGAATGAGGCAGAGAGTGGGAATGAAAAATTACTAGCAAGCTAAACGTGGACTGAAACGAAGAATATTCCTCATCTATGTTTCCCTAGTTCCCTACCCCATTTCTCTATTATATTATATTATTGGAAATTTGTTGTAGGTAGCAATTTCTAATGTAAATTAGAATTATAACACAAATGTTTCAAAAATTCATATATGGCAGATTTTCTTTTTTTTCTTTCCTGAATTTCCAATTTTATCCCCTGTGTTTTTCTTTTTTTTCCGATTATCTCCTTCCTCATTGTTCTAATCGCGCTCCAGTTTTGGAGAAGAGCAATTTCGATCAAGCTATCGTCATTTTTGGCATCGAGTTTCCGATTTGGAGGAAAAATTTACGGATCATTTGCGAACGAAGACGTTACTAAGGAGGAGATAATTTTTAGACTGGCCATTGCAAATTTGAAATCGATTGCTTAAGGTATTGAGATCGACCATTGCGGATTGAAGTTGGCGATTGCGGATCAGTCCACTCACGAATTAAAGCTCCGAAGCGGCTTCAATGGATTTTTTTCGGCGAAAATCAGTCCGGTGAAGGCTTGTCTGAAGATGAAGAATATAATGGGATAAATCAACTTCAATCAGTGTACTAATCGACTTTAATCATTAGACTGATTGACTTCAATTAGCGGACTAATTGACTTCAATCACTAGATAGATCAAATTTAATATGTTTACTGATTAATTTCAATCAGCGGACTGATCGACTTCAATCAGCAGACTTCCATCAGAGTACTGATCGACTTCAAATAGTGTAATGATTGGCTTCGATCAGTGTAAGGATCGACTTCGATCACAATACTGATTGACTTCAATCACCGAACTAATTGACTTCGATCAGCGAACTGATCGACTTCAATCAGCGGATTTCAATCAATGGACTGATCAACTTCAATCAGTTTTTGGGCCAGTGGTTTTGTTGGTCATTTTTATAGGCCCGCCCAAAAAAATTACTATAAGTGCAAATAGTTTCA
The DNA here is from genome assembly GCA_037832605.1 of Cyclanthera cordifolia. Taxonomy (NCBI): domain Eukaryota; kingdom Viridiplantae; phylum Streptophyta; class Magnoliopsida; order Cucurbitales; family Cucurbitaceae; genus Cyclanthera; species Cyclanthera cordifolia. The sequence continues at coordinate 17,371 of JBBMEG010040557.1, read as the reverse complement.
AAATGTACTATACACCAAATATTTATTTATTTTTTAATACGCTCCTATATTATTTTTATTTTATTTTATGCATAATATACATAAAGTTTAAGACATATTTATTTTGATGAATAATTTTCTTACATAATTAATTATCTAATTTAAATCAATAAACATTTATCTTAACAATTGAAAAAAGGTAGTTTACATCCATAGCCATCTAGAGAATAATTTTTACGTTTCTGCCAAAAAACCAATTTTATTGCAAGCATATTCAATCTACAATTTTCAGCATTTAATAGTACATAAAATTTTACATAAATACCCCTTGAGCTTATTTTCAATTTCCTATCGTTAAAGACATTTTAAAAACCACAAAAATACTTTCCATAAAATGGTAGAAACTACATCCACGTGTCGCAGGGTATTTAATTCAGCCGGTTCTGTACAGCGAGGAAAGCTGAAGCAGCCCACGAAAATTCCGAGGATTTTTCCATACATAGTTTATTGCAACAGTATTGCTTACGTAGTATGATGGTATTATAGTTTACTGTATTGATTAATGCAAACAGTATTGATTAATGCAACAATATTTATTATGTAGTATTATGGTATTATGAAAAAGACAAAGGAAACATATAAAATTTAATGAATATTAGAAAGAAGACATACGTATAAATAGGATATTACTGCCAAAAAACGAACAGAACAAGATAACAAATAAATTTACTGAATATTCATGACGAACAGAACAAAAAGTAATCGCAGACGGTTCAGATAACGAACGTAGTTAGTACGAAACGTAGACGATTCAGATAATGAAAATAAAAAGGAGTAACGGAAACGATTTTCATAATACAATATTTATTATTGTATAATAAATGTATTATCAACAGAATTTTACACATTACCTATGAACGTCCACGAAACCAAAACGTCAACGAAACTAAAAGAAGATAGATTCTACAAGGTTTAGACAGCTAAACAAAAAAACACATAAAGAAGAAAGAAGATTGAGGTTTTGGTTCAAACCAAATTAAAAGAAAATTAGAGATTAATCTTGAAAAGGAAAAAATTTCACATAGATAAGGAAAAAATAAATGTAATAAAAACAACATTCAATGAAAAAATTAAATTAAATTAGATTAGAATTTCGAAAATTATAAAATCAAAAAATAGTAATCAAGGGCAAAATGGTGATTGGAATTAAATTCATTTATGTATAAAAATTCATTTGAATATCCTTGCAATTGAAATTAATTTGGGATGAAAATGTAATAATTATTCCCTACTTGAATATCCATACTAAATACCCTCGAAAAATCTAATATAATAACTTAATCATTTAATTAACTAAATATATGTTACTTCTTGGACAAGTAACCTATTTATCATATGTTTCTATTTTAAACACATTACTCTTGACCTAATTACTTGATTTAGAGCTCTCTCCTTTCCCCATTATTAAGGCCTCCCACCAGGCTATCAGTGTTGGTATAGAGACAGTTCGAAAAACTATTGGAAATCAATCAAGAAGATCGAAGGAAAATCAATTGTATTCTAAACATTGGAGATAAAGAACGACCAATTGATCAGAGGCGACATTCAATATAAATCTTAAAATTTTAATCAAGAACAATTGTCACCAAAGGAATTGAATATAAATTAATATGTTAATCTAAAAAAAAAAAAATCACTAACTATTTGATTTTTACTGGTACTCCTGTTGTGCATGCTTTTCAATTCTTAACATGGATTTAACTGCAATGACTTAAAATCCCCATCATATAACAGGTCGGCAGCCTATGTCCTAAGCATTGAAACATGAAAAACATTGTGCTTTTAGAGGAGTCCTAACCTCCACAGCCTTCCCACCTTAAGGGGTGTTCACCTTCAGCTTTGGACTCGGTTGTAACAACGCGAAGTTTTCAAGCTTTAAATCAAAATTCTAACTTAAAATAAATTAAGTAGTTATTAAAAAGAGGCATCGGTTATTATTAGGTTTATCAAGGAGTTAGAAAATTAATTATATAAAAGTATTTATTGATTAACTGAATTTATCCCATTTCAAACAATAACAGCTAGCTATCAAATCATTTAATTGATTTCACCCAATATTTTATTAAAGAAAAATTAAGTTTTTTCCCTCTCTCTTTTTAATCAATTTGTCGCTTCCTCCATGTTTTCTCTTCCTCATTCTCTCTTCTTTTACGCACATAATACTGTGTTGAAAAGAAGTCGTCGCCCATCTCTTTGTTGCACTAGTCAAATCTGGCCATCCAAGTCGCGCTTTGGGAAGTGCAAAGCCGAATCCACCCGCCACATTCGCGTCCCAATCGCAACCCACCCTTGGCCGTGTCTTCGTGAGCAAGCTGTGAATGTTCTCTCAGGGTAATTTTTGTATGGATGATTTGTTTATTTTTGGGACGCGATTTTAGATCTTTGCTATGGTAGGTTTTAGATCTTAGACGCGATTGATGAGATTTTGTTTTGCGTTATTGTTGAGATTAGAACTTGATAAGAATTCTTTGCTGGTTTTAAAACCTTTTGCAATTTGACTAAATTTGGTTTACTGATGAGTATGTAAAATGTAACCATTTTGTTGAAACCTCAAATGCAACACTGTTTTTGTTTATGTAAAACAATTGGCAAATGTATTTATTGTTGTAGTCCCTTTGCCATTGTTGTTGGCTATGATTAAACCCATACATTTGTAAGTGTTGAAGCCTTCATTATTAAATTCTTTGGCTAGGTGAGACCATGTGAAAGTGAGAACTTAAATTAACTAATTACTTTTAACCAACCGTGCCAAAAAGGTCATTCAAATGATTTTAGCCTTGATTAATTAATTGCATTTAGACCATGAGTTATTAAAAACAGAGCCCTTTAGCTAAGTTTCATCAGTTTGACCAGCTTTGACTTGTTAACCGAGTTGACCCAATCTCGAGACCCGAGAACCCGTTTTTGAAAGTGTGGTTCTCTTGAATGATTTCATCATCCTGAGTCTGTTTTTAATGTTCTTAAGTGCTAATTCTAACCCGTTTATTTGTTAGGACTATTTTTAAGTGCCAATCTTCGTGGTTTATGAGTTTTGGAGCTAAGAAGCTCATTTGGAAATTTCGGCCAAGGTAAGGAAACTTTACCCTTTTTTGTGATATGTCGTGTATTATACATGTTGATTAAGCTTGTTTGTTGTTCTGTTGACTGATGTCATGTTTTATGATATATGTGAACACGTTATGAGTATACTTGTATGTATCATGTGGGATGTTTCATTGGGAACTAGGCCACCTTGAAATTATTATGTATAACCTTAACTGTTGTCATGATTATTTGGTGATGTGACTGTAAATATGAGTATGCGAGACTCTATATACATTTCTTGAACTATGAGTATGTGAGACTCTCTATATTTTCCAAATATGAATATATATATATATATATATATATATATAAAGAAGGCGATCGTCCTAGCAGACCTGTATTTATATAAAGCGATCGTCCTAGCGGACATGTGTGTATATATATAAAGAGATCGTCCTAGTGTGGACCTGTATTATCTACTTACCCTGAGTTTGAGACTAGGCGAGGGGTATTTCCTATACAATTATTAACCTAGAGTTAAAGACTCGACGAAGGGTATTTCCTATACAATTATTAACCCAGAGTTAGAGACTCGACGAGGGATATTTTCTATACAATTATTAACTCAGAGTTAAACACTCGACGAGGGGTATTTTCTATATAATTATTAATCCGGAGTTTCGAAACTCGACGAGGGGTATTTTCCGTTTGAAATTCTTGACTGAAAAATTGTTGACTATCGTGATTATTGTTTTATGGCTTATTTTTTATTATATGAGATGCTTTTTTGAATGTATACATGTTGAACCCCGAGTTGAGGCCCATGAGTGTCACAACTCATCCTTTCCATTGTGGAATTCACCCAGGTACTTTGACCAGGATGCCGTCTAGGCTGTTGCTTCACTATGGGAATTGTTGCATTGGAGTCTAGGAAAAGTCCCATCATGTTTTTAAATTTTTCATTTTTAATGATTATGACTTCTTGAGTTTATTAAATGTTTTCGAGATCCCATTGTGTTACTATTTTCAATATATGCATTGATTTATTTGTTAAAATTCGTTTTATAACTGATTTTCATGCATTGAAGTTGAGTAAGGTTTTTGGTTTTATTCTTTGAAAGCTCAGGTCCTTACATGGGTCAACCTTGACCTCTTCTAGGGCTTGCCCCTTTTAATAGGGGTGTTCATCTTTGGTGTAACTTTTGGTCGTTATCGGCGGATCCATTCGTCACTAGGACGCGGTCGACTCTTAAAGGAGCCCTGACCTCCTTGTTTTTCCCGCTTATGAAGGTGTTTTCCTTCGACCATCCCCTTAGCGTTCGACTTTAGACTTAGTCAATTCTCACCTCCAAGGCTTGCTATTAGTCAATTCTCACCCCCCCCCCCCCAGGAGTGGTGTTCACCTTTGGCATAACTATTAGATATTATCGGCGGATCTAACCGTCACTTAGACTCGATTGACTCCGAAGGGAGTTCCAACCTCCGCGACTTTCTCCCTAGGGGGTGTTCGCTTTCTTTTACTGACTTCCAGGGGATCGAGGCCTTCGTTGGCTGGCCCCCGGAGGAGCTAGACTGACTTGGCCGACCCCCGATGAGTCAAGGCCTTGTCTGAGTATTGTGGGGTATATTTTGCCCATAACACTTACTAGAACTCCTATTATACCGATGTATGCTGATTGATATGAGGCTAAGGCTATAAAGTTATAAATTAAATTCAATATTATGTTGCATTGTTAGCTCTTGATATTTGTATTATTGCATTTCTACTTACATGTAAGGGTGATTTCGATTTGAGTTTTGTTGATTTTGTGCCAAACCGATAACCGAACTAATATCCTCAGTTTTTAAATAATTGGGTCCGATCTGATGTCCAATAAAGGAAAAAAATCATTAGTTCGGTTTTTAATTTTTACGATTCGGTTTTAGTTTTGTTTTCATGTCAACCAGATACATCAGTATAATATTGAAATTAAAAATTTTGGTTGTTTTTCAAATTTTTTGTCTCATTCCCAATTTGTTTTTTAATTTTATTCTAAAGATTTTCATTTTACTAACCAAAAACCAATAACTTTCATAAAAGCCATTTACCATGTTTTTATTTCATATTTCACATTTAAATTGGTTCTTTCATCGAATTTAATTAAATATAAATATTTTTTTTGTTATTATTTATATATTCGGTTTGGTTCGATTTTTTATTGATTTTTCCATCAAGAACCGAAATCGAACCAATATATTTTAGTTTTGTAAAATATCAAATGAAATGAACTAATATTATTCTAAAAGTCCGAACCAATCTATCGTAAGTTACATGCAATACCCAATACCCAATAAGAAAGAATCTTATTGAATATCCAATACTCGTGTTCGAAAGCATGATGTCGTGGCTGAAAGAGGAGAGCTTAGTAGATCAAGGATATGATCCTCAATCATTATTTTCGCATTAGACTTAAAAAGACGTCTTTTATTCTTTTCTTCATTTTGGGACCTTGTGAATTTTTTTTATTAATATTTTAATACAAAGTTAGTTATTTTTCTAGAAGATTCAATCTTGTCATTTATTATCAATTTAATGTATTTTATGCATATACAATAAGTATCCTAATTATCAAGTTGTTACAAACATGAACTCGAGGCCTATAACCAAAGTGATTATAGCTTAACAATATTGACTTAAATACAATGTTCTTCAAACAATGCGTTGAACTAAACAAAAGCGACCGTTTTTTCACAATTCAATAACAAACAATAGTTTCTTAATATAAAAAATGCTACAATTTTAATATATTTCTAAATTAAAGATGGAAATTTAATTGAGAGTTAACATTTTAAAAATCAAATAAAATAGTTTTAAAGTTTAAGAAAGATACACGAATTGTAACAAAAAAAAAAAAAAAAAAAAAAAAAAACTAAAGTTTGAAATTTGATGAGTTGGGAAGAAATTAACAAGAAAAATAATCTAAATAATTTAGGTATTTTTTCGTTTGTTCATTGCACGTCTTCCTTATTTCTCGTGCTTTACCCTTATTTTCTACCCAATGATTTCTCAAATTTCTTCTAAACACAGACATTCTCTAGTGAATCAAATAATAATAATAATAATAATTTGAAACCCAGAATTAAAATTTGAAATCAAATAGGTTCTGACAAAAATGGTTCTTACTAAAACCCAACTTAAAAATGGATCTAATAGATATTTGGCAGCAGATTTTGTAGTAAATTCCAGATTATTCAGAGATGAAATGGGAGCAAAAATACTCATTTCATTACATTATTAGAGAATCTTGAATTATTTAATTTGATGAATTGGTTCAAGGTTAAGATCCGTTCTTCAGTTGTAGATTTGATTTCACTTGAAAATGTTTGTGCTTTATAATTTGAAAATGTTTGTGTAGAAAATAAAAGGGGAAAGAATGGAAAGAAGAAGAATGGAGGAAGGAAGATGAAATGAAGAAAGGAAAGAACACCTAAACTATTTAAATTTCAAATCATATATAGTTAACTTTTTTTTTTAACTCAAATATTATTTTTGCTTTTGGCAAAGTTAAAAGGATGATTATGGAATATCAATCAAATGATACTTGATTTTTTTTGTTTAATGATCTTGACAGTAAAAAATTAATAAACAAAGTAAATTGAGATTGATTATTTGTGTTTTAGACCATCTTAGTTTAGTGGTTAAAGTAACTTTGAGATCCAACATGGGCTTTTGTTTAGGTATGGTTAGATTGAGTAATTATAACTTAACATGTATTAGAATATACAAATTATTATGACCGTTATACTAATATCATAGTAATTAGATTGGTTATTAAACCAACTAATTAGTTTCTTACAACTGTATAAATAAGTCCATTAAAAAAATGAAAAATTCATTGAGTCTTGCATTCAAGTACTTAGTTTTTACTGTAGTATGATATCAGGGCATACGAGCAAAAAGTCATATTATTATTATTAGATTGAAAAGATAACCTTTTTTGTTTTGCTGATAGACAAATGTCACAAGGTACAAATTTCTTGGAATAAACAAAATCAAACTGGAATACATCTTTGAGACAATTCAAAGGAGACATTGAAATATATGTCCTAACCTAACATGCCATAAATTTTTGGACAATTAATGTAGTGAGGTATCAACAACTATAGAAGGGTCCTATAAGGTATAAAGACCATCATGCATACTACCCTTGCCAATCATCTTCGAAGTGGATCTTTCCTTAATTATGCAACATTGATTAGAGAAATTAATTAGTAACCAGGCATTAGATGTCAATGTGCTTATAGAAAAAGGTTTATACGTAAATTGTGCCACATATAACACATCTTGAATGTTTAAAGTCCCAAAAATGGATAGCGAACCACAGTAACAAACATGTTTGGTGGTCTGATCAGGCAATATAACAGATGTACGTATAGGTATAAGAGAAATAAATAGATCTCGAGAGCAGGAAATATGTGCTGTAACACTTGAATCCAATATCCATAGTGTAAGAGAAAATAAAATCGAACGTCGCGAGTTAGATAAAATAGTAGATAGTGTACATGTAGTGTGTGTAATAGCAACCACATTGGTTGGTTTTTCCATGTCAATTAAGTTTACTTTGGAGAAGGGTGAGAAGGTCTTGACATTGAGCAAAGTCCATGATGAGAAGGGAGTAGCAAAGGTTGAACCAACAAATGCAATAGTATGATGAGCATTCGTATCAGTGGAAACAATTGTGGATGCCTGAGAAGGAGATTTCTTTGTCAGATATCCTGGCGGGAAACCATGTAGACGATAACATCGATAAATGGTGTGACCTATACGGCCACACTAGGTGCAGGCAGGCTGATCTTTGCGTGTTTGATATTTTTTTGGCATTCGGCTAATCAACAAGAAGAGTAATTGCTAGAGAAGATGATAGAATCGGAAGAGAGCGTTGTTGTTTTTCTTGTGCTATAAGGGTGAAAACCTTGGACAAGTAAAAGTCAGTTCAATCAATAGCATTTGAGAACGTGCAGTACCAAAAGAGTCACTCAAACCCATCATGAAGTTCATCAAGAACTCGATTTGAAAGAAATCAACGAGTTTCTTATGTCCACCACAGGAATAAAGACAACAACTGTGATTTGGACGATAAGAAGTATATTCATCCGAGAGAGTTTTGAGTTGAGAAAAATAAGTAGTGATTCTGATGGTTTTACCTGAGGGTAGCAAGACTGCGCTTATGTTAAAAGATTTGTGGCCCCAATTTACGTTGGTATCGTTCCTTGCGGTCGACCCAGATTGCTTTCGTGGTGTCAGTAAACATGATGCTCACAGATATGTTCTTTGAGACATAGTTGAATATCCAAGCTACCACCATATTATTACTAAAAATCCAAGCAGCAAGATCAAAACTAGTAGAACAGAGAAGAGTTCTGTAGAAAAATCTAAGCTTATTTCAGATTGAGAGACCAAGTAGCATCGATCGAATCTAAGTAATATAACTTTTGTTAGGGGTTGTGTCTTAAAGGCCTAGTAGTTTGTATATTTAAGAACGAGCATTTAATGTTAAATATTTAATGTCATTTTCAATTTTTAATAAAAGTTATTATTTTCAAAAATTTGCGCATTTAATATTCAAAACGTCATTCAACCTTATCACATTAATTTGATTAATATTAATAAACTCTTGGTTATTAATATGAACACTTGGACAAGTATGTGGAACATACAAGTGGATCTCGCTCCAAGTTTATAACCTAAAATTTCGACAATATATGGACTAAGACTAGGGTGCCTAAGTCCTGGTAACACTGTGGGTGCGGCCCGCTTTGCAATAGTTGCAAACATCCTGATTCTGGTTGTTTATGTGGAGACATGTGAGTGGGGGGCCTTTGCAAAAAGAAGTTTTTGCATATGACTGGACCAGAAGTTTTATCATCGAGCTAGTAATTCCGTTACAGACTCGTATCAACTACTTCGCTAAGGATGATCGTATGTCGATGTGATCTTAATCCTGAGTGGGTTGTGAACTTCTCCTTTTATGATAACGTCATTTGATGTGCATGGGTGAGACCAGTCAAACAACATTGGGTCAATAAGCCTCCCACGTTAGGGATTGTCGTAGTGAGTGGCTGGGAACGCAACATCACAAGAAGGAATTCACGTCTTCCCTAATATTGTGGAAGATGTAGAGTTTTTCTCTTAAGAACTGATTCTAGAACTTGAACAAAGGGTAATGCTTCTCATTGGCCCGAGAGAACATTGGTTTATAGATGACTATAAACAATTTGTTCATTTGAGGAATCAATGAAGCTTAAGGAGAAAGATGTAATCACTGGGGTAGAACAAATTTCTTGTTTCAGCTGTGAATTACGAATAAGCTCGTGAATGATCATATGACAGATTTGACCGATTATATCCGTGGACGTTAACTTGTCTTATAGTGCGAGAGAGTTCAGCACAGGAATTTAGTGGAATAAGCTTAATGTTAACGAGCAGGTATTGGATCCCAAGTCGTTGTAGCTTCCAAACTATAGGTCCACCAGTCTCCGAACAAGCTCAATTGCTGGTTCATTGTTTTATTAGAGAATGAATTTGAAGAGTTCAAATTCACAAATTAATTATGTTGGACATAATTAAAAGGAACGTTAAGTTTAATGGATAAGCTTAACTAATTAATATATTGGATATATTAATAAAATATTTTAGATATAATTAATAAGGATAAATTAATTAGAAATAATTATTGAATAATTATTGAGAAAACTCAACTAATAATATGTTGGACATAATTAAAGTTTAAACAATTATTAGATAATTATTTAAAGCAAAACTAGAATAAATATGTTTGACATATTTGTTTAATAATGATTGGATAATTATTAAAAAAAGAATATTAATTAAATATGTTGGACATATTAATTGAATTAATAATTATTAGATAATTATTATTTGTAGAAAAATTAATAAATTGGAAGATTGAAGGAGACTAATCAATAAGGTCCACCTAATCAGCAAGTTCAGGGAATTAATCGTGATCCTCTCCAGCATAAAGACCCGCCAGAATTGATCAGAGGCGTCAACCAAGGTGAGTTTTTATTTATAACATGTCAATCACCTAGGGTAAATTGCATGTAGATTAATTGATTAATCTAAAGTTAATTAATTAGATTAATTAATGTGAAAGTTTTATTATTCACACGCTTCTACCGCGTTTAAATGCATGCACCTACCCCATAATTCCCAACAGTTTTCTCCATTCAAAAAGGTCAGAAACCAGAACTACACTAGACATATCATGGTGACGAAGAAAATAAAGATTCTGGTTGACATCGACGAACGACAAAGATGGACCAGACGAAGACGATTCGAGTGAAGGATGTGATTGAGTCTAAGAATTTGTTTGTTCTAGCGGAGAAGAAAGCTCAATAGAGGCAAAAAATCATAAGGTAGAAGAAGAGAGGGAATAAGAGTGCAAAATGAGGGATTTCGAATTTTATTCAACTGATACCATATTAGAGTAAAAACTCAGTACTTGGTTGCGAGACTCAATGAGTTTTGACTGGTTTTGGTGATTCCTTTATAACTCTTCTAATATACATTGATGATATCACATTAACTGGTGCCACTAGCATCCTCATCAAATCTCTTAAAGAAGTCTTAATAAGAAATTTCGGTTGAAAGGTCTCGATAATCATTTGATTAACTAAAACCTCGTTTAATAACCATTTGATTTTTCATTTTTGGTTTTTTAAATTTAGCCTATATTTACCTAAAGTCTCTACATTTGTTTCATCTTCTCTTTTAGTAAGTATAAGAATCCTTAACAAATTTCATAAATCAAAATAAGTATTTGGAAGCTATTGTTTTTAACTTTCAATTTTTGGTTTTTTTTAGGCATCAAAGTCATAAAAATTATGTCTTCGAGTAGTAGTTGTACACTTAAATTTCAAAAACCAAAAACAAAAAACGAAATGGTTATCAAAGGAGGCCTAAGCTTTCTTTTTATGGTTTTTATTTTTTGATTTCTTTGTCCTCGTCCATAGAGGATAAGTTCATTATTTGGAGGAGAATTTCCTCCCTAACTAAAGTGACTGAAGAAATTGATCAACTGTGCGCTAATTTTTGGTGGGGTCATGAGAATGGGCGCAAGAAAGCTCATTGGAGGAGCGGGAAAAAGCTGTGTTTGAGTAAAGAAAGAGGTGGTCTGGGGTTTCGCTATTTGAATCAGTTCAATCAGGCTATGCTTGCTAAACAAAGCTGAAGAATTCTTCGTGAGTCTGAGAGTTTATTGGCTAAAGTTCTGAATGGTCGCTATTTTAGGGATGGGGACTTCCTGGGTGCTCAGTTGGGGAGATCTCCGTCTCTTACTTGGCGTAGTGTTATTTGGGGCCAAGATTTTTTTAGGCATGGTTATCGGTGGAAGGTGGGCAATGATAATTCTATTGTGATTGGCAGAGATCCGTGGCTTGGTCGGCAGCAAAATCCATTCGCCTTTAGTGCTCAGTTTCCTTGGAAGGATATGAAAGTGGCTAATCTCATTGGTGATGCTAGAAATTCGGATGCTCGTAAAATTGAAAGTATTTTCTCCTCAGGTGAGGCCGGATTATTTTGGGAACTCCTCTCAGGGGGAGGGCTAGGGATGATGAAATTATATGGAATCTTAGTTCTGACAGTCGGTTTAGTGTTAAAAGTGCATCTCATCTGGCGATGAACATTTCTAATACTTCCTTGGCCTCCCCTTCTGATTTCTCTATTAAAGCCAAGATCTGGAAATCTATCTGGAAGGTCGACATTGCTCCTAAGATTATGATAGGAGCTTGGAATTTGTTGAATAATCTTATCCCTTCTAAAGATAACATTAAAAAAAAGGGGTGGATGTTCATGGCTCCTATCTGATGTGTGGAAAATTTCTTGAAACTAATTGCATATCATAAAAGATTGCAAAGTGGTGATCAAGGTTTGGTTAAAATTTTTCCCACTTTATCTGACTTCTCTTCCTTTTTCAAGTGTGTGGATACATGAGAATGTTGATGGGAAGAAATTGTGTCCAGAATCCCGAGTCATGACCTTCCAAAAGTCATGATAATGTTATGGCGGCTGTAGAATTATCGCAATGCAATTTTACATAATAGCTCTAATGCTTGTAATAGAAAGATTTTTATTATGATTTCGGAAGCGAATAATTCTTATTCTAGGAAGTCTGTCTCTAGAATAGGTGGTGATTTTCCCGTGGAATCTGGGGAGACTCCTTGGATGTTTGCAAATCTCCTCCTCAAGGACGTTGGAAGCTGAACGTTGATGGGTCGCAGGATGCTCGAACTGGTTCTGGAGGATTATGGTGGATTGTCCGCGCCTGGCGTGGATTGCCCCGGTTGGTTGGAGCTCCCAAGGATATCAAAACATCTTAGGCAATCCTGATGGAAGGTTTGGCTTTGAAAGAGGGGCTAAAACATCTTTTGGATGCTAACCTTGGTTTACTCTCTTTTATCTTGGTGGAATCCGACTCTTGTAAGCTTATGAATATTGTTAATGAGATTTCCCAAGATTCTTCTGAACTTAACAACATTTTTAAGGATGTTATTGACTTGATTCTTCAGTTTCAGGAGGTTTTTTTTTTTTTTTTTTGTAAACGAGGTTGTAATCGAGTTGCTGATTTGTTGGCTAACCTGTTGGTGGTGCTTAGATATTTTTCAGTGTGTTTTGTAGACTTTCTTGTGGCTTGTAATCAGAAGAACTTTGTTGGGTGGGAGAGTGTCCCCAAAGGTAAAATGTTTGGTTATGTTAGAGCAAATTGGCTCTTGATCTTTGTGGTTAATGAAAAGTTATTAAAAAAAAAAAAAAAAAAAAAAAAAGAGAGAGAGAAGAAGGAGAAGACTCCTTAGTTGAGGTTGATTATAGGTGTTTGGTTGGTGATTAATGAAGTGTTTTTCTGTTGTTTTCAAAAAAGGAAAAAAAAAAAAGCAATAAATTTTCTTACATTTACTCCAAAAGCGGTGAGTCAGCGACACGTAGGCCATGAATCCATTTGCAAGCTGCCCCCATTTGTGTTTGGTTTGGGTATTATAAAAGGGGTCATTTGGGGTGAGATGTTTCTTCAAGGATGTTCACTAAATCTGAATCCACACTCCTGTGATTACACAAAAATTCCCCATTTCTTCAGAATTATCAACATTTTTCTTATTTTTATTTCCCTTTTGGGAAGTTTATTTTTGTTCCTTTGCGCACATTGTTGGCTGTTTTTCCCTCCAGAAACCAAACATGGTGGCTTTGGTTTCTAAAGACAACATGGCTACTGCTTTGGTTTCTCGTACTGGAAGGCATTTGCAGCGTTACGATATCAGAGGCCGCCGCCAAGTTGTTGGGTAAATTCAGGGTTACAATTTTGTCTCTTCTTCTTCATTTCTTTCAATTAAGATTGTTTCCATAATACCCTTTTGAAATGATGTTGGAATTTGGTACGCCGACTGGAACATGTAACCTCTTAGTTAATAGACTGCAAAAGATAAGGTATTAAAGCAATACTCTTGTTAGGAGAAAGGGAATTTTCTTACAAGAATTTAATTTTATGGCTTTGGGTAAGACTTGGCATCATGGATTGGTTTGGTTTGTGTTGTATTACTCTTCTTTTTCTTATGGGTCCCTTTAGAAATTAATGGGTCTTAAACTGCAACATGTGGTGTTGTGTGGAGTGGTTACCGATAAAAACCCAACCCACTCCTTATTATTGTTATTATTATTATTATTGGGTATTTGTTTGGTGGAAAAATTTGTATGAGTTTTAATTAAATTCCTATTTGACTGAAAAAGGTCATTTGTTGGCAAATTTTGCAGATGCATTCCTTATAGGTACAATACTAAGAAAAGTGGTTTAGATAATATAGAGGAACTGGAAGTGCTTGTGATCAGCTCACAGAAAGGGAAAGGCATGTTATTTCCAAAGGTAAATATTAAGAAAATTTTCAGATCTGTATTAGATTAAAAATAACTGATTGTGGGGTCCCAAGTGGTGGCGCGATGATCAAAACTCGCTGCCTTCTGGGTCTCAAGTTCGAGCCACCTGTAAAACTAATTTCTAGACATTTCCAACATTTCCATTCCTTTGATGTCTTTGATATCTAGTCTAGTGACAGTTGTGGCTGACATATAAAGGCTTGATGTTGAGTTCAAATAACCACCCCATTTTTTGTTGAATTAAAACAAAAATATGTGTTAAAAAAATTTACTCAAATGTAAAAATCACAGGGTGGTTGGGAAACTGATGAATCTATTATTGAAGCTGCTTCAAGGGAATCCGTAGAGGAAGCTGGTGTTAGGGGAATTGTTCAGGTTTGTCTCTATTTCTTTCTGTTTTAGTTATTTCTTTTTAGTATAAGAAGGAGACTAGAGAACTTGTATCATAAACCTATTACATCAAGATATCAGTTGAACTAGGTCTCTGTTGTTTGGATTTGTTTATTGTAACAACGATTTTGGATTTTGATTAATTATTTTAAGATTAGGAAGACGTAGAGTCAATTTACAATAATTGGTAAGGAAGAGATTTTATATAGAACATGAAATTGTAAAGCATTCTAGATCTAGCAGGGGATTTCTTTCTTTTTTTCATCTACACTTGATAATAATTGTTGTGATGGTTATTGAATCTGAAAGAAAACCAAGTCAACTTCAGCGTTTCTTGTTTTGGATGGGTTTGCAGAGTGAACTGGGAAGTTGGAGTTTCAAGAGCAAAACCTATGACACTTTCTATGAAGGATACATGTTTCCTCTGCTTGTCAAGGAGCAGCTCGAGTTTTGGCCCGAAAAGAATTTTCGGCAACGAGTTTGGGTAACAATCAATCCCCCAATCTAACTTCCCTGTTAAAAACTCAATCCATGATGACTAATACCATAATCTAAACTTGTCGATTCTCGATTTTTTACTGATAGATGAGCGCCGGCGAAGCTCGGGAAGTTTGCCAGCATTGGTGGATGAAGGAAGCATTGGATGTATTGGTAGGACGGCTTTCATCACAAAAGAAGCAACAGATTGAGGAAGTTATGCCGTGTTCGTTGTGCTAGCAAGGATAGAAGTTGAAGAGCAGAAGAATACCAAAAGGGCATGTTTTTATTTAGGAAGATTAAAGTAAAGAACAGAGGAGGAAAACTACACTAGAGGAAGTCTGATTGAAGAAGTAGAAACTTCTTTTTACACAAAGTTGAAGAACAGAGATTTGATTCTGATCTGAAACTTTGTTTTTTTTTTTTCTCTTGTTTTTTGAGTTTCTGTTTTTTTGTTTCTATCAGACTCTCCCCAAGTGGCTATCTCCTCGTGAGGACATCTTTTATTTTCTTTCTCTCTCTTTTGCAATGATTTGAGTAAAATTATAATACAAAAAAGGAAAAGGCACTTTGGAAAAAAGCCTTTACTTTGTCTGAGAATATTGGAAAAGCTATGGCTGAGCTTGTATTTTTTTCAATATATCCCTGAATTTATTGTAAATATTGTAAAATGCATGAATTATACTTAGTTATAATTATAATTGATTATAAATAAATTTGTTGTCATCCAAGTATTGTAGAATATATTCGAGGTACAATGATCTCAACGTTAACTAGTTAAGAATTTAAACTTTGATAACATTTAAGTTTTATTTTTGATTTTTGACGACTAAAGATATAAATATTACTTTCATCTATTTTGATTTTTATTTCTGATTTTGAAAAGTTAAGTATATAAATATGACTTTTAACTTATACCTATGCTTAAAAAAAAAAAAAAAAAAATTATAATCAAGTTTCAAACTCACTTATACTAACATCCAAAGAAGTTATAGTATAATTATACTTTGTTACTAAATTCGACTAAATTTGTGATAAACTCAAATTTCAAACCAAAACTAGGGTAGCATAGTGTAATCTTACATGATAAACTACAGTTCCTCTATCATTGTACACTAACTCTCTCCAACTCTTCAAACTAACTAACGCAACGCATGGACAATTCACAATATTATACTTTTGTTTTGCTGGTTCTTCAATGGTTCCCTCGATGATAGTCTCCTCTAGGTTATGAACCATCATAATTTGGAGCTCCTTCCTCTTACACTGAAGTAAAGGGCCAAATTTCTCATTACACTTATAGCACTGTCCCTTTTCTCGCTTAACTTTTAATTCGGGTCGGTTAAACGACGATATGAATCTTTAGCTCATAAACTTGCAGTCGACATAGTGGTGGAATGCGCTTGGTTCGAATTTGCAGTCTATTCAAAATTCGCTCGACTTGGGCTTAGTGTAAATGCCCAAGACATATTCGCGCCAAATCCACTCCCTTTCGAATACATTGCGCTTGTATTGGAGGTTCCCATTTTTTGACTACTTCACACCCCCGTTCCCCTGATCGGTCTCTTTTTCTCTTGCACAACCATGTCCTATTCGATCAACCATGCCATTATCATCTTGGCTTTCAATCCCAATGGCTACAGCTTCCTCATCTCGCTTTGAATGTCCTCCTGAAGCCCGCTTTTGACCTTCTCCTCTAACACCTCCTTCTCAATGCCTTTCAACCCCACCACGTATTTCTTGAATTTCCAGCTATAGCGATATTCATGTAGAATTGCATCTTGCACCAGCTTCATGAGTCTAGCGTATCTATTTCCCATCTCCGGCAGTCAAAATATCTTGAGTAATAGTCGCGGGAACTCTCTCCCGTTCTTGATGGGCGTCCACTTCTTTGCCCATTGGTGCCAGTCTAGGGCTTCCCTTCGAGACATAGAACGATTGCATCGTGCTTATCTTTTTTGCCGAGATGATTGACTACGAAGTACCTCTCTATTTGGTGTATCCACCCTTTCAGGTCTTCCTCTTCTCCCCCAAGTTTACGTAGTCTCAAACACTAGTAGAAACCGGACTTTTAGTAACGCGCATATGCCGACACTAAATATATTTGGTGTCGGTTAAATGACTGTCATTAATACCGGTGTCATTAAAGACATTTAGTGATGGTCACTTTTGGTGACGGGCAAAATCCGTCACCAAACGTCTTTAGTGTCACATAGAAAGGACCGACACTAAAACCCTTTAGTGTCGGTCAAAACCGACACCAAAGGCATTTTGGGCCTTTCATTGGTGTCGGTTTTGACCGAAACTAAAGGGCTTCAGTGTCAGTCATTTATGAGTGACACTAAAGACTTTTGATGACGGTTATATGTGCAAGACATTAAAAAATGACCTTTTTAATTTTTAAAAAACAGATTTTTATTGGTCACCACGTATTGTGGTGCAACTTTTTCATTTAAACTTTTGACTTTATTATAATAGGTCACCATTTGTGACCGACATTAAAAGTATCAAAACTTGAAT
>JBBMEG010040546.1:0-19408 GCA_037832605.1 Cyclanthera cordifolia | reverse complement strand
ATAGACTAGTTGGTAAACAATATTTTATTTATTTCAAGAGTTCATGGTTCGAGTCATAGGTCGAACAATTTGTAATTAAAAAAAAGAAAAGAGATTAAAAAAAAACACAGAAAAAAAAACAAAAAGAGAAAGAGGATTTCTCGAAAAACGCCTAGTGTGTAGGATAGGAAGATAGGAATGTTGTAGACGCTTTTTGCTCGTGACAACTCCTCCACCACGTAAGGAGACTAATCACCTCTTAAACAGCTTCACGGGCTGCTGAAGGAAACTAACCAAACCAAGTGCCTTTCGAAGCGATCATACATGATTTTTAGTCCTTTATTTCGCATTTGATTAGGACCTCATTAATTTTACACTGCACTTTTTTAATTTAACAATGCTTTTTTATTAAAAATAAAATTGCAAAACTTTTATTAATAATTAATACAAATTCAATATTTTTCCGAAAATTGCACCTTACTCAATTTATTCAAGTTTCTGAAATTTAATACATGTCTGGTAACCATCCTTAGGGGCTGTTTGTTAAAGAGTTTTAAAAATGGGGTGGGAACTAACATTAGGTGCTAGTGTTTAGGGGTTTTTTTTAAAAGCAATAACGGGAAAGGATGTGACCATATCAGGCGCCACGTGGTGCAATTAGAAAGCGCCACGTGGCTGACTTGAATTTTTTAAACTTTTTTTAACAATTTTAATTTTTTAACTTTTATTTATTCAAATAGTATTTTTTTAATTATTTTTTATTTAAAAATATTCATAAATGTCATATCATATAAAAAACAACACACTTTTCATAACTTCCCCATAAACACTCTTCATACAAACAAAAGTTAATAACACTTCTTTCTAAACACTCTACCAATACCTTCAAACAAACGAGCTATTACTAAACACTCAAAATAACTTCTCCATACAATCTCAAACAAACACCTCCTATATTAAAGATGTGTTTGTTTGAGATTTCATGAAGAAGTTATTTTTAAATTTGAAATTACTTAAGTTATATATAATCAACTTTGATATTTTTAAATTTGAAATTGTATTTAAACCCAACAAAATTGTAGGTTTTATGTATCTATTAAAAAAAAATAATGATAGTAATCTATGACTAAAAATAAAAAATGCAATTTAGTTTTGATTTCTTGTTTTGTTTTTTTTTTTTAAATCAAAGCTATTGAATTTTATTTTTGAAAATTAAAAATTAGACGATGACCTGAAACTTTCTACAAATTGAGTTGAAATTCATAAACTTTAAGGGGTGTTTGTTTGAGATTTTATGGAGGATTTATTTTGAATATTTATAGTTCGTTTGTGTTAAAAAATGGCCTACACTTTAATTAAGATTATTGATTTAATTAAACACCATTTTTTTACATCAATTAGTTAATACATAGTTAATAAACTTAATTAGTTTAATTAATAACTAATTGAAATATATTTTGGTTAATCATATTAGTTAGGAGGTTTTATAATTACCTAAATTTTATCCTATGTTGCCAAGACTATTAAATCCATGTGCACTCATTCTAAGATTATAAATAAGTGGATTCGCTAACCCATTCATTAAGCTTTTTTATTCATTTGATTTTAAGAGAGAAATTGCATTTAAAATCTCTAAGTGTGTTTAGTGGTCTTAGAAAGGAAATTCCAAAAAAGGGCAAGGTTGTGTTGAGAAAAAAAATAAAAGGAGAATAAGGGTATTTGTGGTATTTTCACAAGAGGTGAAGAGAAAAAGGGAAACTCCATTTTCTCCATTTGGCCTAGAACCCCTCCTACAATGGAGGAGGGGGTTCGATTTTGAGCAGCAGCCGAAGAAGGAAGAATCCCCGCTACTGCCGTTCACGGAACTTTGTGCCACCGTCCAGGTTCGTAGTGCCGCTGCCAGTTTGTCCGTGAAGAGATCGATCTTGGCCTTTTGTCACCTTATTTGCTTGGGTTTTGCATCAAACATGGTGGGTTTTACATTCTTAGAGGTGTTCTTAGTGAATCTTCTTAGTGAATCAACTTGGAAGGCAAAGTTCATCAAGGAGTGAGTGGTTTACACGATATCAAGGTTGTAATATTTTATTTTCCTTGTTCCTTAGTAATTTTTTGATTTTTTTCAAGGCAATCTTATTAGTCTCTAAGTTTCTTGTTAAATCTTGTTTGTATCTTGAATTTTGGACACTTTATTGTAAACTCTCTAATAAAATGAGGCAATGCCTTAGGTGCTCGTGGATGTAGGACAAACATACCAAACCACGTAGATCTCGGGTTTCTTTTTCTTCTTGTTAGTTCATATTTTTTGTTGGCGTAAAGAACACAAAATCAATATATGCTTAGAGAAGGTCAAAAGTAAATTTGTAACAGTGTGGTATCATAGTCTAACTCTAGTTTTCGTCATATGTTAGCATTTACTTTCTTGAAAATTATTGTTTAAAGAATCTTTCTAAGTTTAGGAAAATATTCTTGAATTGTGTTCTTGTGAATTTTTACTTGTTCTTAAAATTCTTGAAGCAAACTTGCCTTTCTTGTATAGTTTTAAATAATTTTCTTGAAAAGTATAGTTGCTACCGATTTTTTTTTTTTTTTTTGAAAGAGATGACAACGAAAATTGAAGTTGAACGGTATGATGGAAAGAGCTACTTCGGCTTATGGAAAATAAAAATGTCTGCGGTTCTTCGTCAACAAAGAGTTGATTATGCTATATCGAAAAAGGAGGAAATTTCTAAAAGCATAACCGAAGATCAACTGTCGAAAATGAATAAGGTTGCTCATAGCCTTATCATTTTACAGTTATCGGATTCCATCATACGACAAGTATTAGGAGAGGTGACGGCTTTGGGGCTTTGGAATAAGCTTGGAACAACATATCAAACGACATCTGTATCAAGTAAGATCTATCTTAAATCTAGGTTCTTTAGTTTTAAGATGGAATCTAATAAAAGCATGAAAGATAATTGGGATGATTTTCATAAAATTGTTTCTGAAATAGAAAATATAGGTGAAGTCTTTTCCGACGAAAATCATGCTATTGACTTAGTAAATTTATTACCCGATCCTTATAACGATGTTAAATCCGCTATGAAATTTGGTAGAGATGCTTTAACATGTAGTGTTGTTCTTGCCGCCATTAAGATTAAAGACCAAGAATTGAGAAAAAAAAATAAAAAATCTAATTCGGAGTCTTTGTTTGTTAGAGGAATGGTAGAAAATCGTCCAAAGTGTGTGAATAACACTAGTAAGAGGGGTAAAAGTAAGTGAAGGTCTAAATTTAGAGGGTCTAGTAATAATTCTAGGAAGTGCTACAATTGCCATAAGATAGGCCACATTAGGAGGTTTTGTCTCGACCTTAGAAACAAATTTGGTGGGGAAAGGGAAAGAAGATATTAGTGATGTTAACATTAGTGAAGAATATAATAACGTACTAATGATTAACACCACTAGTGATGAGAATGCTTGGATTTTAGATTCGGGTAGTTCTTTCCATATGACACCTAATAAGGAATGGCTTAATAACTTCTGAACCATTGGATTTTAGATTCGGGTAGTTCTTTCCATATGACACCTAATAGGAAATAGGGAATGGCTTAGTAATTTCCGAACTGGTGTAGGAGGTAAAGCCAAATTAGGAAACCGCCAAACTTGTGCGATAGAAGGTCTATGGATAATAAGGCTAAAGCTTCATGTTGGATGTTAAATGTCTTGATGGTGTTAGGTATGTACCTAAGATCAAAAGAAATTTAATATCTCTAAAAGCTAGGATACACAATTAAATTAGAGAAGAAGTGTTAAAGATCATGAAGGGAATTTGTATAGTGATGAAGGGCTTATTGAAAGATACACTTTATGCACTAGAAAGTTCGACGGTTGTAGAGGCAATTGTCTTAGTTAAAGAAAACGGCAATACCAAATTTACTCTATGGCATAGACGTTTAGGTCACATGAGTGACAAGGGATTAAGAAGTTGAAGCAACAAATTATTCCCAATTTAACAAATGGGTGATCTAGGCTTATGTTAACATTGTATCTATGGAAAATCAAATAAAGTTAAATTTGGTAAAGGTGAAATATGTTCTAGAAATAAATTGGATTATGTACATTGACTAGATATTTTCTTTCATGATTTTTCTAGAAAAGTGTGGGTTTATCTTTTGAAGAATAAATCCGACACTTGTAATAAATTTGTAGAATGGATCAATTATATAGAAACACAATCTAGTCTCAAAGTTAAAAGAATTAGAATGGATAACGGCTTAGAGTTTTGTAATCATGAATTCAAAACTTTTGTGTAAAGCCAAGGGTATTGCTAGACATTTGAAAGTTGTTGGTATATCCCAACAAAATGAGGTAGCCGAAAGAATGAATTGAACTTTGATGGAAAAAGTTATGTGCATGTTGTCTTGGTCCAAATTACCTTACATTTTTTGGGGTGAGGCAGTAACCACGACAAGTTATATCATCAATAGGAGCTCTTCCACCGTTATAGGTTTGAAAACTCCTCAAGAGTTATGGCAAGGTAGTCCCCTGATTTATCTCAACTTTTGGATGCATAGCTTATGCTCACTCTAAAAAGGGAAAGCTAGATCCAAGGGCTAAGAAATGTGTTTTGTTAGGATACCTCGAAAGTGTTAAATGATACAAATTGTGATGTTTAGATCAAAATGCTTAAAAAATCCTTATTAGTAGAGATGTCATATTTGATGAAACCAAGATAGGTTTTAAGGAAAAGAAAACTAGTCCTATACCTATAGATCCTACAACCACTATAGAAACTGTTTTAGAAACACTACCTCTCATAGCTCTAGAAAATCAACAAGATGAGATTTTAGATGAAAAGGGAGAAGAGCTAGAAAGGGGAGTTGATTTTGAGGTGGAACCTAGATCCAATCTTAAAAATTATCAATTAGCAAGAGATAGAGTGAGAAGAAATATTAATCCACCTACAAGATATGGTTATTCTGATCTTGTATCTTATGCTCTACTAAGTGCTAATGACTTTGTTGAACAAGAACCCCAAACTTTTAATGAAGCCACCAATAGCACAAATAAAGAAAAATGGTGGGTGGCTATAAAAGAAGAGTATGACTCTTTAATCAAAAATAAAACATGGGTTCTTGTCAACAAACTTTTGAATGTGAAAATGGTTAGGTGCAAGTGGATTTATAAAATTAAGGAAAATCCTTTAGACATTAATAAGTCTAGGTTCAAGGCTAGATTAGTAGCTAAAATGTTCAATCAAAGGGAAGGTATAGACTATGATGATGCTTTCTCTTCTGTTGTTAAACATACTTCTATTAGAATTTGCTTGCTTTTGTTGCTCACTTTGACTTTGAGTTAGAGCAAATGGATGTCAATACCGCATTCTTACATGAAGAGCTAGACGAGACATTATACATGAATCGACCATTGGGTTTTGTAGCTCATAAACAAAGTAAGAATGTATGTTTAGTCAAAAGATCTTTATATGGACTTAAACAATCACCACGTTAATGGTATAAAAGGTTTGATTCTCACATGTTATCCATTGGCTTTACTATAAGTAAGTATGATAGTTGTGTTAACTTTAAAGAAGTTTCCAAATCTGAAATTATTTACTTACTTCTATATGTTGATGATAGGTTGATTGCAATGTAAGTCCATGAATGAAATAAATAGGCTAAAAGATCTTTTGAATAAATAATTTGACATGAAAGACTTAGCAATGCAAAAATAATTTTAGGCATGGATATTGTTAGAGAAAGGAAAGAAAACAAGTTGTATTTGTCTCAATGTGATTACATAACTAAGCTAGTCAAAAAGTTGAACATGCGTGATAGTAGGAAAGTGCAAACACCTTTTGGAAAACATTTTAAATTTTCTAGTGATGATTCACCTAAGACACCTAATGAGATTGAGAAAATGGTCAATATTCCTTATTCTTCAACTGTTAGTAGTCTTATGTATGTTATGGTTTGCACTAGACCCGATCTTGCACATCCACTTAGTGTTGTTAGTAGATTTCTCGCTAATCCTAGAGAACAACACTGGAATCCGTAAAGTAGATTTTGAGATATCTTGCATGTCATACTTCTTTATGCTTATGTTATGGTAGAGACAAAGAAAATGAGTCTATTGATATTATGAGTTATGTTGATGCTGATTATGCCACTGATATTGATAAACATAGATCTTTGACTAGTTTCGTGTTTAAATTGTTTGATTGTACAATTTGTTGGAAATCAAATTTTCAATCCATTGTTGCTTTGTCTACAACTGAGTCCGAATATATTGCCTTAACCGAAGCGGTAAATGAGGTCATTTGGGTTAAGAGAATAATATCGGAATTAAGTTGTAGAGAAGACATAAATGTGATTGTGAGTTGTGATAGTCAAAGTGCTCTAAATTTATTAAAGAATCATTCTCATCATGAAAGAGCTAAACATATTGATGTTAGATATCATTTTGTTAGAGATGTTATCAATGATGGTTTAGTTCAAGGTAGAAAGGTTAGTACCGATTGAATGCAGCCAATATGTTTACAAAAGCGTTACCCTTTTGATAAATTTGACCTTTGTATGATAATGTTGAATATGAGTGCGGGATAGCTTTATTTTCTATGTATTTTATTGATGTATGGTTTGGTGTTGTTTGCTTATTCCAAGTTAAAGTATAAGCCAAGGTGGAAATTGTTAGAAAATGACCTAGACTTTAATTAGGATTATTGATTTAATTAAACACAATTTTTTTACATCAATTAGTTAATACATAGTTAATAAACTTAATTAGTTTAATTAAAAACTAATTGGAATTTAGTTTGGTTAATCATATTAGTTATGAGGTTTTATAACAACCTAAATTTTATCCTATGTTGACAAGACTATTAAATCCATGTGCACTCATTTTAAGATTATAAATAAGTGGATTTCTAACTCATTCATTAAGCTTTTTGATTCATTTGATTTAAGAGAGAAATTGAATTTAAAATCTCTAATTGTGTTTAGTGGTTTCAGTGAGGAAATTCCAAAAAGGGGCAAGGTTGTGTTGAGAAAAAATAATAAAAGAAGAAGGGTATTTTGTGGGGCAATTGATTCAATGAGTAGAGATATTCTTGTTCTACTAGTAGCTGATCCAGCACTCTCAAATGAGCGAAACACTACTAGCAACTCACCCACACTTTGAAAAGAGTAAAACTTCGCTAGCAATTCACCATATACTCTTAAAGAAATACGACACCACCAACAACTTGCTCTACACTCTCAAATGAGTGAAACTCCACTAAAAATTCACCATTACTCATGAACGAGCGAAATACCGTCATCAACTCACCATGCGTTCCCAAAGGAATGAAACTTCTCTAACACCCCACACAACACACTTAATAGAATAAAATACCGTTAGAAACTGATTCATACTCCTAAAAGAGTGAAACATCTTTAGCAACTCATACTATACTTTCAATAAAATGAGTTACCACTAGCAACATATTGCATTCTTACAAAAAGTGGAACACCTTTAACAACTCATTCATCTCTCCAAGAGACGACAAAGCACCACTAACAACTCACATATCACCCTGAAAAGAATAAATCATAACTAACAACTCAAACTAGTTTTTTAAACATTCATCCAAACAATAAGAATGTACATAGCATAGAAAGATATATACTTACCTTCAAGCCGAGATAGAAATGTATGCATCAACAAATACTCCGAGCTTTGAGCTCTAAAAATCTACCGATGATCCCTCACTAAGACATGGTATCATCGACATGAATAAAAAAAAAAAAAAAAAGAGCGAGACAACACCGTTTTCTTAAAATATGAAAATGCACTGCTTTAACATGAGTCTACGACCACGCATTGCACACCCCAACATTGTTGTCTTATTTTAAGCCAAACGATATTTCTCGAACTTAACGTTTAATCTTGACATTCTTTTCTCTGAGGTCTTACACTAGATATTTATATTTTGTTTTAAATAATTGAAGAGAGAATATTTTAAAAATATACATGAGGAAAAGTATTAAAAAAAAAAAGAAGTTGATAATTTATTCCTTAAAGGGGTGATTGAATTTTGAGTTCATAAGTAGCGGGGAGAGGAAATGGAGAAATAAGAGAAAATTGAGTAAGTTGGAGATATGAAGAGTTTGTTTGGGAATTGGTGTTTTAAGTGAAGAGATTGTTAAAACCTCCATTGAGATTTGTGTTTTAGGAGATAATTTTTTTTTAAAGATTAAATTTAATATAAAGTGTGATTGGAATTTGTGTTTTGGGAGAGAAGATGTTTATTTTTTATTAAATTTGATATAAAGTTTGATTTGAGGTTTGATGAGATGTTGTAGAAAAATTTAAAAGAGGTTGAAAGGAGCTAAGAAGAGGTTGTGATATATTAAAAACAAATATGAACTTACTAATATGAATGCATTTTAGAGTTAAAAATTATTATCTCTTTATCTATTTTTTTTTATTTAGACATGTATTTAAAATAAAAAAACTTGACATTCTCTAAATAAATTTATAAATATTAACATTTAATAATATTTCTTTATTTAAAAAAAAAAAGCAGCCCAACCCATCTTATTAAAAAGCCCAAAAGAAAAAAAACACAAGCTCATTTTCTTCTTATTTTGCCCTAGCCGTCTGCTTTCTTTCTCCTCTTCATTTCTTCAAGCTAGTTCGCCGCTTCTTCACTCTCCGTTTCACCAGGCAGGAGTAAAATGGTACGAATATCCACTCTCTTTCGAGTCTGTCCATTAGTTTTGGCTAGAATATTCAGATTCAGGCTTTAGTTTCCCAGATTTTGTTATAGGATCGACCATGAATCTATTTTTGTTTAGTTTATCTTCGAGAATGATTTTTCGATTGCTTAAATAAAATAACAACCCTGTTGTATGATAACGTTGCTGTTGTGTTTTCGGGGTTTTAAGATTTCCAATCTGAAAATTTAAAAAAAGTTCAGATATTAGGTTGTAACAGAAGTTTTTTTTTCTCCCATCTATCATCCGAAAAAACGGTGTAATTTCTAGCTTTTGAAACCACGAGGTTTTAATCATTAAATCTGTTTGACATACTTGGCTTGAAGCAGTATTTTTTTGTTTGCATAGGTTGATTTTGATGTATTTGTTAGCTTTTCTTTGGGAATTTGACTGAGATTTTTGACAAATGCTTGTTAAGCCACATGAGACGCTCATGTTCGCTCTAAACACCTACATAGCTTTCTTTCCACCCTCGATTTTTCGGCATTTACTACTTAGTGTGTTTTGAATCTTTTATCTGTGAATTTCCTTTTGAAACGGTTTCTGCATTGTTGTATATATTACCCCCATTTCTAGTTTTTTTTAATCAAGTGAATTATAGTTATTAAGTACTAGGTAAAGTAGCAGAAATTAGCAGTATATTTCCATGAAACATCATTACTATATTTCATACTTGCATAAAAGTACAGACTTGAAGATATTTTAATAAAGCTATTGATGTTATTGTTATAAGATTGATGCAAATTACACTGATAAAATCAGCCAACTTGAATGTAGTTTAGTTGGTGCAAGTGCCAGTAGCTTAGTTTGCTGGTAGGTCATAGGATTTTATTCACAACACGTCCCTTGTTTTGAGTTTCTGTATTCTATAATAGCACACTAATGTAATAAAAATATGATTGTCGTCTACCTTCCTTATTCAGACGTTCTCTTACAATCACCATAGATACAAAGAAAATTGATCGTCTGAAATGTAAATTGTTTTCATAAGCTATCTTTTTTCAATTTCAAGATTGTAAGAAATATGATGTTTACATGTTTAAGTTAGTTCAAAATTCAAATCACTTCTCTGTCATCTCATTTTTGTTCTATTAATTGTTTCCTTCTCTTTTTATTATAGTTTACTCTTAAGAATCTTAGAAATTTGGCTTCTTTGATTGGAACAATATTTACTTGACAACATTTTATTGAATTCCTTTTAGGCACCAAAGAAAGCTGTTGGAAAAGCCTTGGCAAAGAAGAAGCCGGTAGATGAATCTTTTCCTTGTTGCTTGTCTCCTGTTTTATTACTGTTCTGGTTTCGTGTCCTCTTTTGTTTAATACAAAGTTGCTTTGCAGGAGAAGGTGGTAAACCCACTATTTGAGAAGCGTTCGAAGCAATTTGGAATTGGTGGGGCACTGCCACCAAAGAGGGATTTGACACGATTTGTCAAATGGCCAAAAGCTGTTCAAATTCAGAGGAAGAAGAGGATTCTTAAGCAGAGGTTGAAGGTTCCACCAGCTTTGAACCAGTTCACAAAGACACTCGACAAGAATCTTGGTAATTCCATTTTGAATGTTAGATCATTTAAATCATCTTGTTGAATGTGCCTAGAAATTCTTAAATTAACTAGTAGATATGAGAGTCATTGTTGTATAGTTCTGGTTCTGGTGTGAGATCGTCATTGTTTTATAGTTTAAACTATGAATTTTAACCATATTGGATTAATGGGGAGTGGAGTCTTATTGTTTACTATGATTTTAACTTTCCTTGGTTAGAAGTTGTTTCATAATTTTGGAATGTCAGTTTGGTTACTTTGTTACATTACATTTTATGATTAGATTTGTAGTATTTTTTTCCTCACCTGTTCATGATCTTTGTTGTGATGTTACAGTGGCATTTGTTTTTAGTTAATATTCTTCCTGCATATGCAGCAACAAACTTGTTCAAGATGCTGTTGAAGTATAGGCCGGAAGACAAGGCGCAAAAAAGGGAGCGTCTTATTAAGCGAGCCCAGGAAGAGGCCGATGGCAAGCCACATGATGCTAAAAAGCCCATCGTTGTTAAATATGGTCTCAACCATGTCACCTACCTTATTGAGCAGGTATTCTTTTATTCCATATTGTGAAGAATTACTTTATTCAATATTTTTAAGTATATGGAATCAAATATACTTTTAACATTAACTTTCTTTTCAGAACAAGGCTCAGTTAGTTGTGATCGCACATGATGTAGATCCAATCGAGTTGGTTGTTTGGCTTCCAGCTCTTTGCCGGAAGATGGAAATTCCATATTGCATTGTGAAGGGAAAAGCTCGATTGGGATCGGTAACTATAAACATATATTTCTCATTACACTCTATCCTATGTGAATCCGAAGTACTTGGTGT
The DNA here is from genome assembly GCA_037832605.1 of Cyclanthera cordifolia. Lineage (NCBI taxonomy): Eukaryota > Viridiplantae > Streptophyta > Magnoliopsida > Cucurbitales > Cucurbitaceae > Cyclanthera > Cyclanthera cordifolia. Next base: position 8,325 of record JBBMEG010040546.1, on the reverse strand, counting down.
TAATTTTTCCTTTATAACACAGATTGTCCACAAAAAGACTGCATCTGTTTTGTGCTTGACTACTGTGAAGAACGAAGATAAGTTGGAGTTTAGCAGGATTCTCGAAGCTATTAAGGTGATTTACATATTGTCATTAGACGACTCCTAACTAAGAATGCATCTGATTAGCATAATTTTTTAACACCTTGTTCCGTGTTTGTCGATTTAGGCTAATTTCAACGACAAGTACGAGGAGTACAGGAAGAAGTGGGGTGGTGGAATCATGGGATCCAAGTCTCAGGCAAGAACTAAAGCAAAGGAGAGGGTGCTCGCCAAAGAAGCAGCTCAGAGAATGTCTTAGAGGGGATCAGAGTTGTTATCTTATCCTTATAAACTTGCAGTTTTTTGTTTAATTAAAATGAAAAACCATGGTGACTTTGCGATTATGGCTCTTAGTTTCTTCGATATCAGAGAGTTCGGAAGTTTTGTTTACATAATTATGATTTACTATTTTTCGGATTTCTGATTTAGTTTTGATGTTTTGGATCCTTTCTTTACTACGTTTTTTATATTGTAGTGTAATTTCAAGGGAGATTTTTAGCTGTAGAATTATCAATTATTTGAGTAATATGGAACCTCTTTTTTTAACCATCTGCTAGGATGTGGAATTGCAGGTAAAATGGTAGTGGTAAAGTAATTATTTTGAGTGATTATAAATAGTAGGTTATTTTGATTGATTGAAAATTTGAGTATTAGTATAGTTTGTTTGGATGTAGTTACTTTGTTGAGGAGTTCAGTTAATAGTTTGTTTAGATGATACTTTTTATAGGAGTTGCAATTGGCCATTTGGTTTTGTGATTAATGAGTCATGATTTTGAAGGGTTAGAAATGAGTGATTAGACATGAATGATAGTAAATAGAATAATTGCTTACGACATTAGTGTGAATTAGATGACCAATGGGTCATAGGTTTGAGTCTCTCATCTCTTATTGTTGTAGCTTAAAAAAAAAGAAAAGACATGAATAATTAGGAATGAAAAATATATTGAATTGTTAGAGGAATGAGTGATTATAATATTTTGTTTGGATGCAAAAATCATTTTTAGTTGTTTGCTAGTAATTGGTATAATTCTTATTAACTTAATCATTTAGATCAGTAATAACGCAATGTCTAGAGCATATTGGATTACAAGCTAACTACATTTGGCTATAAACTAACAAGCATCTTCTATTTGGCAAGTGTTTTTTGGCTATAAACTAACAAGCATCTTCTATTTGGCAAGTGTTTGGTGATATACTAGCTGGATGTTATAGATCTGTATCATTATCTCAAACTCTTGTTTTTCAATTTGATTCCTTTGGTGTTGGAGGGATGGATATGGAGGGCTGATATTTAAATATCATTCAATCCAATATAAATTTGAATTATTTAATTAATTTTTATGGTAGTATTTTATTCAAACATGTGAGTGATTACTGTATCTCGAACCGTTTAGATATAGCACAGTTAAAACAATGTCATCCTTCATCTCCCTCCAATTTCCTTGCTTCAATTATTGATATAATTGACGTATTAAAAAATGGGTGTCAGAACTAATTCTTTTCAACTATATTTTGATGGGTTATTAGTTATTTTGTTTCTTAGTTTTTTAAACCTCTCTTGAATTTGCTAAACCGTATACATAGATAATTCAAATACAAATTCTTAGTTCAAAAATGGATACGGTGTTGATGGAACCTGATGATTTAGTCACCTATGTGGGCAGCGAAGGTATTCGGGCGTGGAAGAGCTTACCGACGATCTATATGGCGACGGACTGGATTGATTCGACCGAAGTTTTCTTGGGTGTAAACCCTTTGGAATTCTTAGTTCTTCTTTTGTTGCAGTTTGGAATAGGGAACTTTATATAACTAGCCAAATAGTATATAATAATTGCACTTGTACCAAAAATCTAATATTATGATATTCATATTCAAATCTTTGTTTATTTATTGAAAATTACTATAATACCTATCAATAAAATGTTTTTGTATTGGATATTTTAATTATTTTTTAAAATCATTTATTGCTTTATAAAAATAATGTAATCAATATCAACCATTTCTCAAAAAATGACACTACTGCACCATTTTTGGCTTCCAACAATAAAAAATCTCAATTGTATCTTCCCAATAAATATTTGCCGTTTTGTCTTCGGATGCTCCAGAAAATCGCATTCATCTTCAACAAATCTTTTGAATCGTCCTTTCATCTTCCTCCAGGAAATTGACTTTATCTTCAATAAAAATAAATTCGCAGTAGTCGATTTTCGGCTCCATTTGCTTCGGGAAGTTGTCGATTTAGCTGCTGGTTCGTGTTCCTGTGAAAAATCAGTTCGATTTGGCTGCTGAAAAGTTTGGCGATTTAAGTATTTTTGGTCTTAAGCATTTCAATGATTTATGTATTTCTTTTTAGGTTTTTTGCCATTTCCCTTCTAATTAATCCGATTTTGGTTGGTTAATCGGCAAATTGTGTTTGTATTTTGAATGTATGTACATTGTTCGTGCTTCAGATTGCTTATTGTGTTTGGTTTTATTTTGTTTTGAGGTTTATATAGTTGCATGTCTATTTGATGAAGAGTAAATGCAAATGATCCTAATTTTGAACAAACATATCAATTAAGTATTTACAAAATATTGCTCATATTTACACTACGCTTATGTAATAGGTTCGTGATATTGTTCATATTAACAGAGTATTATTGTTCAGATTAATTAGTATTGCTCATATATAGATTATTACTGGAAAACGAGACAAATGAATGTTGCTCATATTAACAAAGTATTAATAGTCGATTAAATGGCTGATGCATAAATGTCTATAGTATATATTCGGTATTATTAGTTGCTCATAGTGACATTATTATGTATTATTATTGTAATAATGATCTTTTTGTGTTTGTATATATATGCAACTTCGTGGTGAAAGTTTGTTTTTTGAAGTGAATGTTCGGTTGGGACGTGAGAGAAGGAAGACAAGGCTATCAAGTATTTTGAAATCACCTTTTACATCAAAATATGGACCTGCTGAAGAAAAGAAAAATCAAAAGAAAAAGATGTAGAAGATGAAGGTGGAGCTATTGAATTTAGTGAACCACAAGTTTCAAGATATTGTCACAACTCCTGCAATGAGTTTTTTTGTGTTCTAGAACTTATGTTATGATATTGTTATTTTTTCAGAAAACTTGTTATGTTCAGTGTTTAATTTATCTTGTTTATTGAAATTATGTTATGATATTGTTACAAATTTGGAAACTTTGAAGTAGTATGATTATGGTATTCGTTATACAACTTTTATCGTATTAATATTAATTTTTGAATTAACTTGAAGATTTTGTAAACAAAAAATGCTAAGACATATAAATGAAAAATAAAAGCCTAAGATTATTGAAACACAAAATGAATGAAACCGTATAACCATAATTGAAAACCAAATATTAATAAAATGTATTATAACAGTATTACACATGTATTACGTAATCGTAATATGAAAGTAAAAGAAAAAGAGAAAAAACTAGAAAGTAGAAGAAGAAAACTAAATCTACTCATGGAGGATGAAGGAATTAAGGAAGAAGAGGAAGTTTGAAAAAAAAAAACAGAATGAACTAGAGTTTTATAATGGAAATAAATGTCAAAGATCCAACATTAATGTTCCAAATCAAACATTCAATTAAAAAAAAAAAAAAGAAGTCAGTAGTCAAAATAGGAAATAAAATACACTAATCAATTTTTTTTTTTTCCAGAAAGAGCATCATGGAATGAAAAATCAATTAAATAGATGTTTAAAATTTTAAAAATACAAATACAACAAAAATGAAATTTAGATACATGTGTAATATTTTTACTAAATTTGAATATCTATGCTAAATTCCCCTTGGAATATGTATTGCAATGTTTATTCTGATTGTTTAGGTATGATCAGTTATTAGGAGTGTTTAGAGATTTTTGTTTTTATAATAGCTCATTTGTTTGATAGTTTTAGCGCAGTGTTTATAATAAAATACTTATTTGTTTCATGGTTTTAGAAAAATGTTTGTATATGGTTTGTTTGTGAGGTGGTTTTGTTGTAAATTTCGAGGTAATTGCTTGTTTGAATGATGATTTTGGTAAAGTAATTGTAATAAAAAAAATTTGGAGCACTTAATTTGTGGGTTTATGGAGCATTTATTTGGAGTACACGAAATTATTTTGCGGGTTTATGAAGCATTTATTTAGAGCACTTAAGCGCTCCATTTTTTAGCTTCCCAAACAAGCATTTGATAAAATCTAACACCTCACACTTAATGTTTCCGAAGTTTTGGTAACTTTCTTTTTTTTTTCTCTCTTCTTTATGTTATATCTTTTGGGTTAATTGTAAACCCATTTTAAATCGGGGGCAAATCTACACAATATAATTTGAAAGAGCTACATTTTAATTATTTTTAGAATTAAAAAAAATATAATTTGAAAGAGCTATATTCAAATTATTTTTAGAAGTTCTATGCAATAAAATATTATAAGATTTTTGAGAGAGTTGTGATAATACGTAAAAGAAAATTAAATTTTAAATTTTAGTGCACCATTTTATTTGCATGAAATAAGTAATATTAAAGTATAATGAAGTATATTGTTACAAAAATTAACTAATTTTAAAATTTCGAGAACTATGGTCTACTATCCCTTTTTGCATCCGCATTTGTTTCAGAATTTCCTCATTTTACATATTTAGTTGTCAAAGTAAATTAGTTGAATATTAATTTTAAGTAATCGATTTAAATTGAACTCATAATCTTTTATTTATATTGAAAACACTTCTCACCACAAGACTAATCTATAGATACCAACAAGAAAAGATTAACTTCTATTATTCTATATACAACCTGATCATAACTAAAAGATTACAATTAGACACAAAAAGTGAAAGTTTAGAAAACTATTATACACAAAACTAAAAGTTTATATACTATAAATACAAACACGAAAGTATGAAAATGGTGACCCACAATACGTGGTGACCAATAAAAATCTATTTTTTAAAAATTAAAAAGGTCATTTTTAATGTCGGGCATATTTAGTGACGGGCACAAACCGTCACCAAAAGTCTTTAGTGTCACGCAATATGACCGACACCAATGAGCGGCCCAAAAGACCTTTGGTGTCGGTCTTGACCGACACAAAAGGTCTTTGGCGTCGGTCTTTCTACGTGACACTAAAGACGTTTGGTGACGGTTTTTGCCTGTCACCAAAAGTGACCGTCACTAAATGTCTTTAATGACACTAGTATTAATGACGGTCGTTTGACCGACACCAAATATATTTGGTGTCGGCATATGCCCGTCACTAAAAGTCTAGTTTCTACTAGTGACTACAATTGAAAATATTCTAATAAGGTGTTACAAGTGAACTTTTGAAATTGTGGAAAATAATTTAAAACTTATTTCAAATTCATACAACGTACAATATCCCATAGAGTTAAATATAATGATAAAATAAAATACTAGAGTTAAAAAGAAATCATAAAATAAACGAGATAATGCAAGAAATAAAAGATATTGTGTCCATGATCCATGTTTCTTCTCAGCCTAGCCACCTTGGAATGGGTCAAGAGGTGAGTACATTGAAATATACCCTGTAAGGAGCCCCACAATTAAATTAAGCATGTAAACATAAACGATCAAAAGAATATGAAACTAAGGCTAGGTGCCTATAGCACACGAGCACGTGCCTGACCCACTAGTCAGCCACGAGCAGGAAATAGCAAGACGACTTGTGGGTTATCAACAACGGGATTTCCAGATGGTGAGGAGACACAAACCTCTATCCAATGAATCTGAGAGGGTCAGCTCACTCAACACTTACTAACAACAACATTCTAGGGAATTTCACACATTTCTCTTAGCTTAGAAGGATATTAGGGGTCTCACAAATCTCCTTAGAATCAAAAGGATGCTAATGGTTTCACTTAGCTCCCTAGATTAACAAAGAATGCTAAGAGTTTCACATAGCTCCCTAAAATTACGAGGAATACTGGGGATCCACACAACTCCCTTATCTTAGAAGAATTTTCAGGTTACACAAAGTACTCTAGCATGCATTAAAAGAATACTAGGGGGTTACACATAGTTCCCTAGCTTGGAAGAATTCTAAGAGTGTATTTGGGGCACCGACTATGTTATTAAATACGGAGGGTTATTATGAATAGTGGGGTTATCATAAACGGTGAGTTATAATAAACGGTACTTTGAGTGCATGTTATTATAATATGAGTTATTATAAAGGGTGTTTGAGGCACATGTTATTATAACTTAGTTAGGGTGTTTGGGGCACATGTTATTATAACTTAGTTATGATAAACGGTGTTTGAGGTGTTTGAATGGTAGATTATTATAAAAAGAGTTAAATAACTTATTTTAAATAAATTTGCTTTAGATTTTTAAAAGACTAGGAAAATTTAACAACTATTTTTTTATTACTAAACTTTTTAATATATTGAACATGATAAAAATAAATTAGATTTATATTTAAAATAATTACAAAAATTTAGCAATTAATTTTGTTAATACTAAACTTTTTAATTTATATTGAATACAATAAGAATGAATAAAACATTTTTTTATTTTAACAAGTGAAATTTGATATGAATTTAAAATTAATATTAAACTACAATTGGATTAAAAAATGTGAACAACGTATGAAGCTTAGTTTTTTCGAACTCAACTATATGGTTTATATCTCAACCTAATAAAGAAAAGATAATTTTAGAAAAAATTATAAAAGAATTGAAAATGGTGGTCCCACCCGGATTTAAACATTTTATCTTTCTTTAAATTACAATAAATTGCACAACAACGTTTACAATATTTTTTTGGTGTGTTTTATTCTAGTTTTGTAGCGTTTCATGAATACTGGGACATCCACCATGGGTTAATTGCTCCATTTAAAATAATTGGGCCCCTGAACATGGGTTTGATTATTATGATCTATCAGTCCATTTTCAAATTAGGGGCTATAACACACCCTAAGGGGTTGTTTGTTAAAGATTTTTAGAAATGAGGTGGGAACTAGCATGGTGCTAATGTTTAGGTTTTTTTTTTTCCAGAAGCTGTCGAGGAGTAAAGGGGAAGGGATGTGACCATATCAGGAGCCACGTGGCGCAATAAAAAGTGCCACGTGGCTGACTTGATTTTTTTAACTTTTTTTTAATAGTTTTTATTTTTTTTAAACTTTTATTTATTCAAATATTTTATTTAAAAATATTCATAAATGTCACATCATATTAAAAACAACGTCGAATTTATCAAATATGGATATAGAACGTCGAATTTAGCAAAGTAGACCTAACTTCAAAAAACGTGTTTTCGAGACCTGCGGCCTAGTCACTCAGTTGACCAGACAAAGCTGGTTAAACTGGTCAAAGATGGTCAAAAGATTCTAAACTAAAATAAACATTTTCCTTAATTAAAATATCATACTCTTAATGAGTCCCACCATTAAATAAATTTAATTTAAATATAAATAAATAAATTAAAAAAAATAAAAATAAATAAATAAATAAATAAATAAATAAATATATATATATATATATAAACACACAATTTCAAGAACCCACATGTCCTGTCAACATAAAATATATTAATTTTAATATATTTAATCAAATTAATTCTTAAGGTCCAACTTGTCATCTTCTTTCTTATAGATTTCTCTTTCGTAATTTTCAAAACAATGATCCTACATATCCTCCATTAATGGAGGTTCTTTACAAGAACAATGAACAACTTATTATTAAGACTCGAAATTTTTCTAGAAATTCCAAGGTATTTAAATGGTTAGGATTATTAATTAATGTTTACTAATTGTTGTAACATAAAATATAGCCTGAAAGTCTCGGAAGAGGCCGGAACCCGAACAAAGGAGGGGGTCGGCCAACATAATTGCCGACCCCTCGAGGGTTGGCCAACACCATTGACGACCCCTAGGGGGTCGGCCCCCGGGGGTTGTCCACGCCCTCGCCGACCCCCCGAGGGTCGGCCAAGTCCATTCCCGACCCCTTGGGAGTCGACCTCGCCATTACCGACCCCCCGGGGGTCGCCTAAATGGAGGCCTCAACCCCCAGGGGTCGGCCAGGTCCATTTCCGACCCTCCGGGGTCGAAAAAACAAGTCCAACTCCCTCGGGAGTTGGTCAAGGAAGGCCAGGACCCCCTCAGGGTCGGCCCTTGCAGCCTTACCCTTCTTGGGTCCAGCAACGAGTACGTCCATCCGAGTGGATGGACCGTGGAGGTCAGGACTCTCCGAAGAGTCGACCGAGTCCAAGTAACGTTTGGAGGCGT